>NMRB01000227.1:194876-309233 GCA_002633025.1 Notospermus geniculatus | reverse complement strand
ATAGTACATGTACGTTTTTCTTCGAGATACAGTCACCAGATTGAAATTTTCTTCTTCGAGGTGCAGTTACCAGATTATGCTTTCTTTGAGGTGCATTTACCAGAAAGTACGCTTTCTTTGAGGTGCAGTTACCAGATAGTACATGTACACTTTTTTCGAGGTGCAGTTACCAGATAGTACGCTTTCTTTGAAGTGCAGTTAACAGAAAGTACGCTTTTCCCGAGGTGCAGTTACAAGAGAGTGTACGTTTTCTTCGAGGTGCTGTTACCAGATAGTGGCAACTTTTTACAGTCTTTTTACGAACTTCATGGACGGGCTCGGACGGGAATGGTGCTCCAGAACTGCGAGGCATTATTTGGCCAACGTTACACGTTCTAGCCCGTTTTACGATTTTTTAGGATGGGGCGTGACGTTTTGAGAACTACTTTAGTGTGACAGCAATGTAAGTTTCGCTATTAATATGCGAGACTTATGAAAGCGAGAATTCCCTCTTGTCCTGGCTTCTTGGCTGACTTTTTGCGACTTTTAGGGAAGTAGGCTACACTAATTTATTTTTTTTACCAGGGACGATGTGTCGAAAGTCTCCCATCAGATAATCCAATAATGTTACCACTGGAACTGTAACCATAACGTGCGAAAACAGACGCCCAATCACCAAGAGCTCATCACTGCCGCGTGACCCACGAAACCATAAACCGAGAAACCGCCAATGACTCCTCAGCTAAATGGCTATTTTTCTGCCTTGGGGCGCCCCATCAATCCATGCAAGCCCCCAGCCGGCATATCAACCATCTATGAAAGCAAATATCATTTAAAGTTGGTAATAAGAACGAGATGTCTCCGTGTATGGGCGCTGGAGCGGACTGGGGCTGTTGGCAGGTCGTTTGTCACGCCATGGTTGGCGTTATGCTAGGTTTGATTATTTGTGGTCGGGATACTGGCTTCCAGGGTCCGTTCTGACATGGTTTGTTTGTTTCCTATGATGGGATATTAGCGGCTATTGTGACATAGGGAACTATTACCTCGGGACGGCGGGGAGACTGGCGAAGTAGCTGGAAATTGGTGGGGTCAAAAGAGCATACGCTGGAATCTGCCGGGAGATATTCATCAGTCGGGGGAAAAGTTTGAGAATACTTTCTTGGGCTACTTGGATGTCATCATCCAAGTGGAAACTGGCTACTCTGCCATGGCGAGAGGCCTGAAGTGAAAACATCAGGCATAAAGTCGATAACCTATTTCGTGAGAAAGTGGCAATGAACGAAGGATAGGTATGAATGATTTTACCAATAACCATCTGATTTTGAAAACTTAGATATTTGGGAGCTTACAATACTCAAAAGGGTTAATAGGAAGGCTTGGTTCGATAACTTCCAGCGCTGGAAGATGGCCATGCATTGCAACTCAATTATAGCAGAGGACATGGTCTATTGGCCAAGTGATACTAACTCGCTCTTTCGGAGTGTTTATTAGCTGGAGAGAAAACTCAATTAGGAAGCGAGCTAGAGGTGGAGATGTCGGTTTCGGAGATTGAGCCAATAGAAAAATACCGCTTTTCTCTTTTTTATATCGAGGCTGCGGATGAGCCTCAGACAAAATAATGACCAGTAAAAATAGATCTGTACACGTTTTGACTGGTGAGATTACAGGGCAACCTCGGTAACGGAATTATATTTTAATGGTAATTTCCAACATTGATTCGCAAATTATAAAAAAAATATGTTATCTTGTATAAGGTTATGTTCCACGTCTATTGAGAAACGACACTCAGCATCAACTGCCATGCAATAAAAACTGAAAGAACACCACGCTTATGGTGATGCACATGTAAGCAATTGTTATTGCAGTAACGGAATTAATCAGTAGAGTGTAATTCCGTTACAAGCATTAGATTAGAGTCAATTTGGTGTGCTCTGTTGTCTTTTAAAGTGCATGAAAGATATTCCGAGGGTCGTTTTCAGATAACCATATCTTTGTAACTGATCAATCAGGGTGAAAAATATGCCTGATTCTCTACTGGAGAATCGCCCTTCAACGGCGGTGTAACATCTACATGTATCAAGGGTTCTAAGTGTGAATGCCCCCCTCTAAGTATTGCCCTGTTGAACAGTCAAAGTATATCAAGTTGTCTATTGTCATACGCCCCCAATACAAAAAAGGAAACACTGCTGAAAAACGTTGGAATATTGGCAAATGTTTCAGCGGTTCAATTTTTTCCAACCTCATACTTGATCACACAGCGTTTCATTTTAAAAATATTTACGAAGTCGTATTTATTTGATATTTGAGGACAAAGCCCTCCAAAACCTCAAATACTTATGTAAAATAATACCGTTGGCATGTAAAGCGATCATAAAGTAATATACTAAGCGCTGATGTTTTATCTATCCACCTAGTTTGATAAGAAAGGTTCGTCTTGGGACCCTTTTTATAAAAGGTTGTCACCTTCACAGAATAGAATACCTTTGAATGCATTGAAGGTTTGGTTTATTTCCCTTGGCGAGGTCACCTTTCTCTGTTAAAATATCGATTTTCAGTAGAGTTATTTCACCTCAGCGATGTGGCTGTATATACTTTGTGACAGGCTGAAAAGGGATGCTGTTGAAATTTTAGGCCAGGAAAATTTTTGATGTTGATGTATATAAAGGGTTTATGGCAAACCTCTAAGGGGAAAACATTTGCGAATAAAGTTCTTCTTTATGCGGTGCTTAACTTTTTTTCTTCGTAAACGGCTGGAGGTTTAATATATATACATGTACTGATATGATTTTTCTATCAGGGCTAAAGCGAAAGCATTGTTGGCTCTTCCTATTACATGTAAGTATGAAAAGACATGTCAAGCTTTTCGAGTTCCTCACTTGAATGGGGTCTTTCACTTGCCCTTGCGAAGGTACAAGGTACAAGGCGCCACGGCCTACTGCCCAATGCGACGGACTGAAGAACCAGGGCAGATTAACCCATATGGCCTATTTCGAAGCTGGACCTGCCGCTTGCTATGCCCCATCACACTGAGCTAGTTCTCAGTACGTTCTTGAAAATGTTGCCGAACTGGCTCAAACTGTGTGCGAACGGAGTGGACGTAGTGGCAAGTTTTTACAGTCTTTCTACGAACTTCATGGACGGGCTCGCACGGGAAGAGTGCTACTGATCTTCGAGACATTAGTGGCAAACATTACATGTTCTAGCCCGTTTTACGATTTTTTACGACGGGACAGGACGGTTTGAGAACTGCTTCAGTGTGACAGTACCTTAAGCGGACCTAGGAACCATACTAGGCTAATCAAAGGTTCCTTCCTTGAAGCCGCCACAACAAACGTCCACGCGTGCCATGCGAACTACCCCTAAACCGCGATTGACGTGAAACTATCTGCCTGTGCATCCTCCCACAGCAGGGGTTTTTACCTTGATCCTCTTCATCCACTCACGTTCGTGTGCGAGTGTGTGAGGAAGAGCGAGACCAAAGCCCTGTTTATGAGGACAGCAATGATGATGACCTCATCATGTGAGTAATGAACAGTCAGAGGATATCCCGCCATTTGTTGTTCGAACGAAAGGATATCCCAGGGTTCAGAGCGGCCATCACGTGATTTCCCGTGCGTGGAAGAAATAACAATAAAATCGTCTGCCTTGTTCCGTCTGCACTTCCTGTTTATTGTGCTTTGGGATTTTACGGCAATTCTGACTTTTTCCATGTTCGACAATTCCTCAAGACATGTTGGGCAATTCTATCGACACAACGGAAACGCCTCGACCATCGCCCCAAACATCTCGTAGGACACATTTTAATTGCTTTGTACCTGCCCTTACTCATTTTCTGAACAATTATTAACCATTATTAATAGAACGCTTCACAAATCCCTGGTTTTCATTCAGTGTTAAATAAATCATCTATCACGATTAATTACACGTTATTTACAAAGAAAGACACACGTCTTCCCGAATTGAAACTAATCACTAGGAGATAAGAAGCAAATGAAATATTGTCGATTTAATCCGGAAAATTCCATCCAAGACCAACCCTGGTTCGTGACTGAAATTACCAGAGTGGAGGTAAAATCACGTTTTCTCTTATCTTCTTCTGCCTTGCTGCTTTAAAAGCCCTTAATTCATCCATTTTACTAATTGGTCTATTTGAGTGTAAATAACTGGATGGAACTAAAAAGACGCGATATGGTTTTTTTCTTCTTCAAATGGCTTCCCTCAGAAAATCATTATGTTCTTATGAAATGTAATTGCGCGTGGGGGTGTTGAGGCATTCAGCCTTGTACTTATTAAAATATATTTAGACTCCAATAAGCTGCCCCCAGCCGGTGCACTGTCACAGAATCAAGTTCCCTTCCTCGTCGTCGAAAATAGGCAAGAAAATCATTACCGCATGACTAGACAGACCAGCGATAAATTTTCTCATTAAAAACTACGAACTAGCTTCTTCCACCTCGGCCACCTAATTTACTTTTTTTACATTTTACTGGCTAAATGCGCTAGAGTCATGTCGTGAGACACTTTATTGGCATATTCATAATCTGCCGAAGGCAGAATCGTCTAAAATACGTACCGCACGTTTTTTTCCCAACCATTTACCTCCGGTACTTATTTCTAAGACTGAAAATTGGCTATTGACGTAAACCAATTCGTTTAAAGACGTGTCTATTTGAGGAAGACTGTATTTGACATTTCTTGTTTTAGGAGGCAGGGACTGAGCGACTTTTTACGCGACTCTTTACATGTATATATTTTGGGGGGGGGTGTGTGAAATAATTACAACAGGTTTCTAAGGTGAAAGACATACCTTCCTACCGGACTCGAACCCACGGACCCNGAACGGGCTCAAACTGTGTGCGAACGGAGCGGACGTAGTGGCAACATTTTACAGTCTTTTACGAACTTCATGGACGGGCTCGGACGGGAAGGGTGCTCCTACCAGCACTTCGAGGCATTATTTGGCCAACATTACACGTTCTAGCCCATTTTACAACTTTTTTAGGACGAGGCAGGACGTTTTGAGAACTACAGTGTGACAGTACCTTTACTTATTCATGCCACCTACATGTATAGCCGTGTTATTGAGGCAATACCTGGATTTTTTTTTCAGGCAGCGGACACAGCGATTACTATTATTAGTGACTACCGAGTATACTTTGGCAACTATCCTTTGACCGTCCCAGCCACTCTCGGTCCCCTCTCAGCCACTCCCGTCCCCTAATACAACTAATTGAATGATCTCAAATCAATATGGTGAGGACAACACCATGAAATCTTCAACAAATTGCTATCCTGGTCCTGGGCTAATATCAATTATTTGCAAGATGATATACAGACCGTTTGAGTACCACAGATACGTGTTGGCTATTATCATACTAATGGTAGGGTAAGGTCTGGTAAGGCTTATAAATATCTATAAGGACGAAGAAGCTATAAATTCAGGCTAAAAGCAGTGCTGGATGCGGTTTTTTTCGGTGTGCCTTAAAGCCATATCAATTTGTCTCTGCATGAACTGAGAATCGAACGCCGTCATCTTGAATGTATTACAGTACTCACTTTAGGAATAAATTTCCTACCAAGTGCATATTTGCAAAACTGCTGCGGCTTTTCTGCCTTCGAATACCATTTAGAACATGGTCAACTGCAAATCTAGGCTTCCCTGGGGATGAAATCCACTAAAACACGAAATTTGTAATTTTGAAATTGCGAATTTCGTGGGACGCGAAATGATTTTTCGTGTCATTTTTGACTACCGCTACTAATTCCCTTTAACGCATCAATTACGCAATCGCTACAAAACTTTATAACTTTCTTCATCTGAAAGAAGGCTCAGCAATGCATGTACGTACACCATATGACGTAAGAGTCATTATAACTTTTACCATCCCCGCCCTGATCTGAAGATCTGCCAATTTGCAAAGGGCGCCTCTAGTTCTCGAGTTCTTGTCGCCTGGTGTCTCCTTCCTCGAAAACTAATCGGATTTGCTCGGCCCATCGCGTGCTCAGAGAGCATGGCATGAAGGAAGATTGGACTCATAACTGTATAATTCACCCATCAATTAGACCTTCATTGCCCGTCTTGTGGGATGCGCTTGGTGAGCCAGGTGTTGCAAGGGTATTAATCCGCCAGACCATGCAGACCAATCACTCTATAATAATCCGCCGATAATGTAGTACTTCGGCTTCAATGCTTTAGGTGTCATTAAGGAAGGTTATAACCTGTTGTGCTCATCCGCTTCGCGTGTCAGTTGACCGATGACCATTGGCTAATAAATCCGCGGATAATATAGTGCCTGCCTCATTTGTTTTATAGTCACACTAATAGGCCCCCAGTCGGCGAATTATGACCAAGTCATTATCACAAATGGCCAAAGCCTGAAATCTGAGGCCCTAAACTTAAAAGTAAAGTCGTCTCAGGAGCCGCTCACCTCGCCTTTTCTCCATTTTTCCTTCATCTATCTATTCATCTTTTACTGATGCCATACTTGGGCTATTGGAGTTTGCAGGTTGCAGCTCCATTGTCTCGTATCGTTTCTTCATTCCACTTTACTCATTATAAATTACACAAGCTGTAATTTATAAAACTCCTTTCTTTCAGCCTAATCACGCGTCTACTAATAACAGACCGTCTCTGTAAATACAGGTCTTCTCTTTTTAATCAGCTTCAGCACCCAACAATTCAACTATTCAACTCTTAGTCAACCAACTTTTCACGCCTTTCTGTTTTTTTCAGGGTTTTTTTCATTATAACTACCTATCCATAATTAGGATCCAGCTCATTCACTTCTGGGATATCTACTAGAAAGTGCCTGAGGAAGTAAATTGGCAAAATTCGGAGACGACTTTATGTTCACCATCATTTTGTGTGTCGTTTTTTGTGTTGTATGTTGGATACCCGGTAACTTAAAAGTACATTTCTATCAAAGATGCAACAGACAGCAAGAGGAAACGCCGACAATATGATTGAAAAACGCACGTCGTATGGTCTACATGGCATATCACTTTCATTCGCCTATCGAAAAATACCAGACGCATAAAACATTTACTACTTTTGAAGTATTGGGAACTGAATGTCCCGCTACAAAAAACAAGCATATTGCATCAGATACTATCATGCAAGAAAAAGTTCTAGCCAATATACGGAACATTTTTCGTAGAAAGTCGGCTGTAATAAGCTTGTCAGTAGTTTCCAAAATTGAATATAGTGAAAACTTTGATGAAGAAAAATATTGATATACACATTAAAGGAAAAAGAATTAGGAGGTGGAGGCACCAGTATTCACCATTTTCAAAAATAGATAATTTATCTATTTTTGCTATTTTTGACTCCCATACCATCCCCTACGGAACTTTGAATATGAACCAAATAAAGAACTCAATGGCTTACATGTGTGTACGTTTGATTTTTTCTCATACATGTAAGAGTACATGTATACTGAGAAGGGAGATGGCATGAAGCTGGTCAGCGAGCTCGAGCTCTTGTCGTAAGTTATGGGATCGACAGAGGTTGATCTACATGGCTGGTTTTCAGGGTCTGTTCGTCCTTCTGTGTTGGCGAAGCGATCGAAATGGCTTCGCAGAGCCTCTTAGTTCAGAAGCAAGAGAACAGGTGGCAGCACCAGCAGCAGCACCAACAGAAGCCACTCAAAGGATTGCTTCCATTGCAAAGAAGTTTGAGTTGTGTCTGGTTGTCAATGCTCTATTGACGAGCAGCTCTGTCCTTTGTGCTTAGGCATTGGAACATTAATAAACGAATGAAAGGCAATGCCACTATAACATTGCTGTAAGTGACGAGGGAACTTATACGGGTTATTTAAACCCTTGACATTGGCAACGACAGTCTGACATTTGCCACTGAGGTGTCGGTGAATTAGACAGGTTTCTTCTGATATTGAACACAAAAAGAATATGATACTTGCTCAATCAGGTAAGAAATATGTCCCCCGCCTCGACCAAAATTAGCCCCGAATCCGATTATACGACGACGGTGTGCCGGAGAACAGGCTCCTTCGTCGATTTCCCATCTCTTAGAATTTATCAAAACCCTTTCACCCACCCACTCCTTGTGGTAATATGGAACTTTTACATTTATGAATGAGGGGGCAAAGTACATGTATGCTCATTCAGCAGACTGACTTTATGGCAGAAAAATACATTAACTTAGTAGCTAAGTAACGGAATTTTCCGCGTGACTTCGAATGAATTGTCCCCATTTTGTAAATAGGCTACTCTTCGGGCACTAATCTTCCTCTGTCTCCGTTATAACAAACATAATAGGGAGGTTTAGAAATCAAACGATACACGTAAATTTTATGACAACGTTTTTTTTCGTACTGCACATTATTAACCAGATTTTATATTGCATTTTCGGTACAAAAACAAAGTTGTCGTTAACGTTAACGTTTATCGTTTGATTTCTAAACCTCCCTATTAATGGCTGTCACCTTAACTCTACTAGAAGATAAGAAGAAGCCAGAAGTCCAGTAAGAGTTTGTCAGATAGGGCTGCATGCTGAATGCTCTCCGAACATTTGGGTTGAAATATCGCCATAGTGTTAACACACGTTTGAAGCTCGTTCCAAAAATTTCGTTGTGTCGAATTTTTTATCAAATTTTCCGAATATGCTGAATAAGGGCTTAAATGTTGATTACTGTCTGAAAGCCTTCAGGCGTCGTATTGGCAAATTCAGAAACCTTCACAACAAATTTAACATTGTGGAAGGGGAAGCAAGAAGATCCGTTGTCGATTCCCGTTGGTTTGTTTCACTTTACAAACGGTGAAGGATTTTACAAATCATCAATATCAACATCATAGCATCCTTTGTAAGTCCGCTAATACTTTTCCAATCACATAGTGAAATGAATTAAACAAGAACAATGCGGATTTAATGGAAAGTGATGTACTGATGACAATCTGATAAACCTAATAACGAAGAACGGAGATTCGAATAAAATAACATTACTTCTGGTTCAGTTACTTTAAGCAATTAAAGCAAGAGAATTTGTGTGTAGTGATGCGAACGCTGTTCTTCAGTTAGGGTGGGGTGGGAGGAAGTTGAGATTATTGGCCCAGTCATTCAATGCAATCTGAAACTGACCCGAGCAGGCCTTTTTACGTTAGGTTTAAGGGCAATTTCATTTTTTTCTTTTAATTTCTTTTTTTTTTCACTTCCGACAAAATTGACCAAGACAGTGAAGTGTTTATGGCCATGTAGATGCATATTGCACATCATCTGGTAGGAAGAGAAGTGCATTTTCAATCAATTACACTCTACATTTCCTACCAGACTGAGTGAGCATGCGAGAATTACTGCAATTTCTACGGCAGCGACCCACGATAGCTACTTGCGAAACTGCTCCATTTTCAATTCGAGACCATCGAAAATGACCATAATCACCAATCATATTCATCATTTGGATGATTCCCAGGACTTGCTATCTCAATGGACAACAGAGCCTCCACCGGCCATGCAGTCCACCGTCCAAGATATTAATTTGCAGTAATTAACTTGTCAAAGTTGTCGTTAACGTTAACGTTTATCGTTTGATTTCTAAACCTCCCTATTAATGGCTGTCACCTTAACTCTACTAGAAGATAAGAAGAATCCAGAAGTCCACTACGAGTTCGTCGGATAGGGCTGCATGCTGAAGGCTCTCCGAACATTTGGGTTGAAATATCGTCAGAGTGTTAACACGTTTGAAGCTTGTTCCAAAAATTTCGTTCTATCAAATTTTTTATCACTTTTCCGAATATGCTGAATAAGGGCTTGAATGATGATTACTGTCTGAAGGCCTTCAGGCCTCGTATTGGCAAATTCAGAAACCTTCACAACAAATTTAACATTGTGGAAGGGGGAGCAAGAAGATCCGCTGTCGATTCACGTTGGTTTGTTTCACTTTACAAACGGTGAAGGATTTTACAAATCATCAATATCAACATCATAGCATCCTTTGTAAGTCCGCTAATACTTTTCCAATCACATAGTGAAATGAATTAAACAAGAACAATGCGGATTTAATGGAAAGTGATGCACCGATGACAATCTGATAAACCTAATAACGAAGAACGGAGATTCCAATAAAATAACATTATTTCTGGTTCAGTTACTTTAAGCAATTAAAGCAAGAGAATTTGTGTGTAGTGATGCGAACGCTGTTCTTCAGTTAGGGTGGGGTGGGAGTAATTTGAGATTATTGGCCCAGTCATTCAATGCAATCTGAAACTGACCCGAGCAGACCTTTTTACGTTAGGTTTAAGGGCAATTTCATTTTTTTCTTTTAATTTCTTTTTTTCACTTCCGACAAATGACCAAGACAGTGAAGTGTTTATGGCCATGTAGATGCATATTGCACATCATCTGGTAGGAAAAGAAGTGCATTTTCAATCCATTACACTCTACATTTCCTATACCAGACTGAGTGAGCATGTGAGAATTACAGTGCAATTTCTACGGCAGCGACCCGCGATAGCTACTTGCGAAACTGCTCCATATCATTTTCAATTCGAGACCATCGAAAATAACCATAATCACCAATCATATTTATCATTTGGATTCCCAGGACTTGCTATCTCAATGGACAACAGAGCCTCCACCGGCCATGCAGTCCACCGTCCAAGATATTAATTTGCAGTAATTAACTTGTCGACGAAGTCCCGTGGGCAGAGCTGATCCTAGAAAATGACGGGTCACTATTCATCCAAGGCGTGTTGGGACTTCTGAAATCCCTTCGCGACCATTTTGATTAGGATCACGTGCCAGGCGGCAACCATCGGTCTTTTTCGATGATAATGAAGGCCACAATACTCACATCTTGATGGAATACAGGCGTTATTTTATGATATGATTGGTGTGTTTGGCCTGACGGGTGCTTGAATGCTTTCGTTTCGATACGAATCATCTCAACGCATGGTGATTAAAGCCCGACAGTATGCGTTAAGCCCTATTTACACGAGCCGATTTTGTCGTTCGATTGTGTCGGCCGACAGAGACGTACATGTACGACAAAAACGCACCGTGTACATGTATACTAGACTTTCGAGACGATTTTTTTGCCGGTGCGACATCGCGTGCAGAAGTCGGGTGTTCTATTTTCACCCGATATCGGCTGCTTGTCGTAGTATGGACTGGGCCAATCAGGAAGCGAGGTTAGATCACGTGTATGAAGGCTACCTAACGACACACGAGGTCCTAAGGCTTCCTTTACATCGAAGTATACGGTATACGAAAACGCCGGTTTACAATGGCTTCACGGTGGTGAATCCTCGGAATGCCTTTGTTAACCGGCGTTTTCGTATACCGAATACTTCTATGTAAGGGAAGCCTTAGGGACGCATGAATAAATCCGGTTTTTAGGTAAACCTCTAATTATTTCTAACATCACTCAAAGGATGGCAATACATTTTTCGGCAAGAACAGATGACGTCTTGTTATACATAAAAGCACTTCACTTGATCATGCATCTCTAGTAATCACGTGAAGAAAACCTAGTCTAATTCCATTTCATGTCATTATCAAATCACAACAAGTATTGCAGTCTACTACAACAAATGCTTTCTGCTATCAACTGCCACAAAAAGACGCACTTCTTAATTAAATCGCTCCTTTCTTTCTAGACAGTAACTTAAGCCCTATTTACACGAGCCGATTTTGTCGTTCGATTGTGTCGGCCGACAGAGACGTACATGTACGACAAAAACGCACCAAAAACGCACCGACTTTCGAGACGATTTTTTTTGTCGGTGCGACATCGCGTGCAGAAGTCGGGTGTTCTATTTTCACCCGACATCGGCTGCTTGTCGTATGGACTGGGCCAATCAGGAAGCGAGGTTAGATCACGTGTATGAAGGCTATCTAACGACACACGAGGTCCTAAGGCTTCCTTTACATCGAAGTATACGGTATACGAAAACGCCGGTTTACAATGGCTTCACGGTCGTGGTGAATCCTCGGAATGCCTTTGTTAACCGGCGTTTTCGTATACCGAATACTTCTATGTCAGGGAAGCCTTAGGCTTCCCTTACATAGAAGTATACGGTATACGAAAACGCCATTTAACAAAGGCTTCAAGTGGATTCACGACCGTGAAGCCATTGTTAACCGCGGTATTCGTATACCGTATAGTTCTATGTAAAGGAAGCCTTAGGGACGCATGAATAAATCCGGTTTTTAGGTAAACCTCTAATTATTTCTAACATCACTCAAAGGATGGCAATACATTTTTCGGCAAGAACAGATGACGTCTTGTTATACATAAAAGCACTTCACTTGATCATGCATCTCTAGCAATCACGTGAAGAAAACCTCGTCTAATTCCATTTCATGTCATTATCAAATCACAACAAGTACTGCAGTCTACTACAACAAATGCTTTCTGCTATCAACTGCCACAAAAAGACGCACTTCTTAATTAAATCGCTCCTTTCTTTCTAGACAGTAACGTCAAATCCATTCCGCCGCCAGCTCGTATTGCGAGATTTCCCCGCACTAATGCTGTTAGTTAAAATTCAATTAGTCAGAATTGGATAGATTGGTTTGATAATTAACACGCAATACTACAATATAGCCACTTAATTCAATTCCAATTCCACTTAATATCATTCCAATGAAAATTCAACTGCTTAGTAAAAAAAACCTCCTTCTGATAAGCTTTCGGGTCAAGGTGTTGGTGAGGGTGATGATTTGTGTCATTAAAATCGCGTGTTCGGGACTGCAGTTGTACATGTAGTTAGGAAACCATACACTAGGTGACGAATTGAAGTTGGATGGAAGTAGACTAGTACCTGATCCTACCAACCTGCGCGCTGCAGTTTGGTAGGACCAGTATTGGCCGCCATTTTTGGAGGAATTTTGCCAGTGACGTCACTTGGAAATTTTATGTAACTTATGTAAATTTATTCAATTCTCAATATGGCTGACGTACCGGAATGCAGATAGAAGGTGACCTCCATTTAACCCAGGAAATCCACCAATCATGATGGTGTTAAAAAATAGAAAGGTATCAACATAATAGTTCCTATACAATCACCCGCGCCAGCACCGGCCAATCAGATTCACGAACGCGATAGGCACGACCGGTTCTAACATATGCAAAAGTCCGATCCAAAAATAGGGGGGGGGGCGTACGCCCCCCCCCACCCCACGCCCTCTGGATCCGACCCTGGGCTTCGCCTCCACACTAAATCAACTTTGCCCCCCCCCCGGCCTTAAAAACAACTAGCTACGCCCCTGACAAAGAACGCAATTTTGCACAAGTGAAGTTGGAGGAGAACGCCCTTCTCATTGAATAAATGAAGCCATCACTGTTATTGAAATGTTATCCGTCGATAAACCAGGTGAACTCTCCATGTAAATACACCAAACACACAGCCACGTGGTCTTGTTGACAAATTAACTATTTAAGCCAATCTTCATTGGTCAGAATTTCTCATTAGATATGCTAGTTCCTACGTCACTATCTCATTTAATATTCATGCTCTGACGTCATCATCTCATTTGGAGGCATATGCCTCTACAGCTCCTTAGTTAATGTCTACCGCGTGTTCGGGACTGCAGTTGTACATGTAGTTAGGAAACCATACACTAGGTGACGAATTGAAGTTGGATGGAAGTAAACTAGTACCTGATCCTACCAACCTGCGCGCTGCAGTCGTGGCTTGTTTGGTAGGACCAGTATTGGCCGCCATTTTTGGAGGAATTTTGCCAGTGACGTCACTTGGAAATTTTATGTAACTTATGTAAATTTATTCAATTCTCAATATGGCTGACGTACCGGAATGCAGATAGAAGGTGACCTCCATTTGACCCAGGAAATCCACCAATCATGATGGTGTTAAAAATAGAAAGGTATCAACATTATAGTTCCTATACAATCACCCGCGCCAGCACCGGCCAATCAGATTCACGAACGCGATAGGCACGACCGGTTCTAACATATGCAAAAGTCCGATGTAAAATTGTTAGGACTGGGTACCAGACTAATATCTCGCCCAACCTCCCTTCTTGATCACATGCCCGGCGAGTGTCCCTCTTATCGAGAAACCTTTCCGAAATGAATCACCCATCATCAGGTTCAAAACGACTGACTAAGAACGTTTATGTCTGGAATAATGAACCTGATTGTCAAATAGGAAAACTCAAAAGAGATCTTTCCAAACTGACAAAGCAACATCACAAAGATCCAAACTCAAACCGCAACAAAACCAAATGCCATTTGATGCCATATTTTGATGGAGGATCATGTTAAAACTCAGTTAAACTGTTACGTCTTATCAAAGGCTGCAGACAAATTGCCAATAATACAGAAACTCGGGTAAAACTAGTGGAAACATGACGTTTTATAAACTGACAATGATCATCGTGGAATTAGCTCCAACGTTCGCTTTGACAGCGGAGAATACAGGATATGATTGTTTGTCAAAACATGATTTGCGTGTAATGCCCCTTCCTTGGTTTTGAGCTGTTTTGTTGGAGCCATTTGATGTCGATGTAAAATATTTCCAGTTTATTCCACGACAAAGAAAGCAATGATGAAATATGAATGATGAATATTGTACAATGTACCATCTTTCTGATAAACTCCCTCCGCAGTTTCAAACCGCATACGTTACCCGCGCTCTGAAACTGCTACAGTTGATGCGAGCCTCAAAGTACCACCAACAGACGGCGTAAGGCTTCCTTTACATAGAACTATACGGTATACGAATACCGCGGTTAACAATGGCTTCACGGTCGTGAATCCACTTGAAGCCTTTGTTAAATGGCGTTTTCGTATACCGTATACTTCTATGTAAGGGAAGCCTTAGGTGTCCAATTCGGGGAACCCCGCTGGGAATCTGCCGTGCGACTTGCTGTGTGTGTAAACGGACCAAATTAGCGTTTTTCGGCAAGCTTAAATGAAGCAACTGGATTAAATGAACTTCAAAATGTCCGAAACCTGAGTGTCCCCCAACAGGTGCATGATAATATCGATCAAATATGCAAACGGCGTTAATCTTGTTGACTTTCCAATCGAAAAAAATATGAATATACAGTGTAAAATGTATACATTTTTCACACGCGTATCGTAGCCAATCAGAAAGTGTGTTAGGGTGGCGTCGGTTAAACCTGTGATGATGGCTTGTGATTGGATCCCTCGTCAAACAGCGCCGTCTATTGATGACCCTTCAGTTTTGGCGCCAATCGTGCCAGTGTTTAGTGGGTCACACCTAGATGGTTAACTGAACACTGGGGACGAGTGTATCTTTCTAAACATCATCTTCATCTGTTCATGATCGGCCCGCTGCGGGAAGAAGCTGCCGGTGTATGTTTCGATTGCCAATGGGATGACGGCGAGACGTCTGCGAGCAACATTCCGAATATGTTTCGAGGTATCTAAAACGATGCCCCTTTCACCCAGTTAATCCATACAACTCGCAGGCTATCGGGGCACACGAATATTGCCACAGATCAAGTTCGTTCAATAACGTTTTTCCTCGCCTGTTAAGCATTCTCTCTTGGCATCTATCACATTTCGTATGCATCATCTATAAGCATATTAATAGCTGCTCAAAAGGTCAGGCGACGTAGTTGCTCATTCAATTAAGGGTAATTTATTGCTAATTTGTACTGACACTCGATGGACCTCTGGCCAATCTGAATTCAAAGAATCTTTTGCTCTAATGCTGTGCTCTAGGCACTGCATGACTCATGGAACCTGTTTTAGGGGAAATTGGAGAACAACAATTTGCGGGATGACGAACGCAACAGTCAGTAACACAAAAAAGAACAAGAATGAAATGGTCAATGGACAATGCGCTCACCTGGGTGAAACTACCAGAAGAGGTAGAATTGGGCGAAGATTTGCTGAGCACATAGATGGGATCTTCATACATAATCCCACCAAGTTAGAAGACTCTAGGTCAACTAGCCACAAGACGTGCCAGCAGAGGGCAAATTTTGAACTTTGACCTCTGTGACCTTGAAAAGTAGGTCAAATCAAAAACCCGTTAGGTATGTCGTGTATCCTTATTGATGCACCTATGATAAAACTTTGGAGATGATCCAGCCAGTAGTTCAGGAGTTATGGCACGTTTTGTGTTTTTGGTTTTGGCCACAGGTGGCCAAACCAAGAATAGAATCGGACTGCACACACGCATTTGCATTTCTACAAGGAGCCGGAGTACAGATTCAACAAAAAATATGAAAGCCTCACCCTTTCCGGGAAGAGATGGATGAGAAACCATGAAACCTGAATTTTTCGTCGTTGACAAGATGTCACGTGACATTTTAAAGCTTCCAATCACAGCGGACAAGGACCACTACAGCATATTCTCTGCATCACCTAAACGAAGGATGATTCCAGAGCTTAGGGTTTGATGCAAAATCACACTTTGTTTTCACTTCGTTTACAACATGAATCATTCAGTGCGTTAAACCATTGGATTAAAGTTTGATAACACTGTCTAAAGCAATGATGAATGGCGCCATGGGCTGAAAGCTTCCACTGAGTTCAACCAGACACGTTGAGACTGTTCAAATCCCGATGCCATCATTTGTCAATATTGTGATTAGGTAGGATCAGTGGTACTGACTTTTCGTGCTGCCGGTGATCATGTACATGAAGAGTGTGGTAATTTAAAGGAAAAATCGTTCCTTGAATTTGCTGGGTCGCCTACTTTGGATGTAATATCTTGAGTATATACATGTAGCCCCCCTTTCACTGAAGGGGACTCACATCATTTTTACTGCAGCACAGTCTTAAAGGGACTTCAAATTATTTTTACTGCAGCAAACGAAAATGAACTGGTCCATGGACCATGTGCTCACCTGTTGGACATACTCAAATAATACTTATAGTGTAATGACAGAGGGAGGTACATGTACATACAGTTATGAGCAATCTGGGTCAAGTCATTCCCGAGTTACAAGTCATTCCCGAGTTACAGGAGTTTGATGATTTGGAGGTTATACCACCTGGTGGCCATATTGGATGTCCGATCCGGTCAAAATTTTATGTGCACATATAGATTATCACATATGAAATTTGAACACGCCGGGTCACGTCGTTCCTGAGTTATAGCACTTTGATGATTTTCGGGTTATGCCACCTGGCGGCCATATTGGATGTCCGATCGCGCCGAAACTCAGTATTTTTGAAGGTACCCCTCTAATACACATTTATGCAAGATATGAAGTTGCTCAGTGAAATAATAGCGAACTGTGGCAGGTCCGTTACTTTTGTACAACCTCGACCTCTGTGACCTTGAAAAGTAGGTGAAATCAAAAACCCGTTATATATGTTATGTATCATAATACACCTATGATAAAAATGTGGAGATGATCCAGTTATTAGTTCAGGAGTTATTGCACTTTTTGTGTTTTTGGTTTTGGCCATCTAGTGGCCAAGCCAAGAAATCGAACCGGACCGAAACTTGGTGTCATCTGACCTAGGGGTATATATGTACTAAGTTTCAGGCCAATAACCCCAGCCAGTGGTTACGAAACGTGCCCTGCTAACGGATGACGACGACGGACGACGGACGCTGCACCAAGACAAAAGCTCACGGGTGAGCTAAAAATGTATCAAGATACAAGATCTCATAAAACGATGGCCGCATCTTTGCTTTGGGGAATGAAGACGTCAAGCTAGGACACCTTATGCCTTCCCATTGCTCGGCAAAATATAAAGTCGAAGTGAGAATACGAGAGTCACTCAAAGGAACATAAGGGACCTTGGATAAGTTAGGTGATTTGATGGCATCGCTTCAATTTACATCTTCTAACGTCTTACAAAACAGACGTTCCTCAATGGAAAATACCTCATATACATGCATTATCTATATCGACAATATGACATTCTATGATGTTAAAAAAACTGACAATGAGATTACGAAATGGGCTTCCTTTTGTCAACGCGTCAACACAATGTCCTATTGTGTTGTCTAAGAGTGTGCCATCTATAGTGACAATGTACGAAAGAAAGAGTAAAGGAAATCCATTACGGCGATGGGTTCATAACCTAAGGTGACACGCTTACAGAACAGCAGATGAAAAATAGAAGTTCCTAATGGTTTCACTTAAAACAAATACGTTAATGTCACTTAGTGCCCGAAAGAAACACTTGTAGCGAAACCTTTTTTGATATTATAGAAGTTTTTGACTCCCTTAACACTTTTACTGCCAGTAGCAATTTCATTTAAATGAATAAACAATAACAAATCCTGAGACCTTTCAGAAATCCTGTTGCCTAGATATTCATTGGAAAGTACATGTACTTTCTGAAAGCTTCTCAATGGCTACCTATGTAAGGAACACGACAATGGGGAGTTTAAGAAATCAAACGATAAACGTTAACTTTACGACAACGTTAATTTTTGTACCGAAAATGCAATATATAATCTGGCGAATTTACAGTATGAAAAATAACGTTGTCGTAAAGTTAACGTTTATCGTTTGATTTCTTAAACTCCCTAATAGTTTACGGTAACCTACAACGTTTGCCATCAACATTCGTCACCCATCAAAATGAGAACACGGTATTAAAGCGATAGAAATTATGACTGCAAACTCATCTTGCCCATTTATCTGTCATTGTCTGTAGGACGTAATGAGAACATCTTCCACAATCGATCTTTCTCTAGGCCATCTTGTATTTCTATAATCCTGGTGAAGGGAGGGTTATGCAACCTTTGGATTCCTCGATCCCGAAATCAAACGGTTCTCGAGTTATGGCCATTTTAGGGCAATCGACGGCCATCTTGAAAATAGGACTTTTCCTGAAGTCGCATTTTGGTAGATTTTCAGTATGTCATTAGGTAGGTCAAATAATTCTGAAAAACATCACGCTTTGAACATTTTTTTAGGGTTAAACCCTCTTTTGTCTGGACTATACATGTACTAGTATCCACGACAAGAATGACACTCGAGGGTTACTGACTCAACTTTAATGCAGTCTCAGATCAAGACAGTCACCATCAACACTCGACAGCACCATCAACTGGCTGTCGTGAAAGTCAAAGATACCATTAGCGGCCAGGGCATTAGGAAAATCGCCATTTGCACCAACTACATCATATTACACAAACTGCCATCTCTGGGCATGTAAGTAACTTTCTAATGCGACATCGTAAATTGGCATCAAGGAAATCTCCCCTAGGGGGCCGTCGTACTGCATCAAGTAAATGCATTAGGGCCTTTTAACGTTTAACATTTACCGATCCGATTCTGTCACTACAGGATGCCGACTTCAGACCAAGGACCTGAATTTACCCTGGCAAAACATCAGTCTATAAATGACAAAGGCAAAAAGGCACGTATTATACGGCTAATTTGAGGCAATGTTGTAAAGTGAAATATCTCGAGGCTGCCGTCAGCATGGCGTTTGTAAACGCTGACCTACATTGGCAGTTTGATACTCTTTTTGAATCGGCCATCTTTACGTGACAGTGCCGTGCCCGCCATCGCGATGTATGTCGATATAAGCCGTGGTTACACTTAACTAACATGAAATCCCCGAGTTTTTTTGCGGTCACACCTATGAATTGCCGGGCTTCAAGAAACCCGTGTCTGAAAAACACGGGTTTTTGAAACACCGCAAGCTCGCCGTGCTTTTCGAAATCCCCGTGTTTTCGTTAGTTCGTAGCACAGCTACAGATGGCGCAGCCATTAAATGACGTCGTGTTCGCGCCTTCAACAATGTGTGCCAATACAGAAATGACCGAAGAGTCAGTGCATGCAGCGCACCTGTCGCCGGGCTACTAAACTACAATGTAGTAGTGTGACCTCTCGGGGACACACGAGTTTGATACGGGTGTGGAAAAACACGGATATTTTCAACAGACCTGTGTAACCGTAGATATAGATGCAAGCTCAGCAATTTCACAAACAGTTGCTGAGGAGATCAACAGAAGCATTGATCGCACGACTCTCAAAATCGGATTTAGAAGAAATGTTGCACTGAATTAGTTCACTTCGATCATGAACGCCAACACAAAAACCTGCAAGGCCACTATAGGAGAGAGAAATACATGATTTTTTTCTTGACACAACGGAATGCCGAGTGCCCGTTACTACATGAATTCTCACAACCAATGCACAGAATTTCCCCACAACTCACGTCGAAAGACAACGGGATTCTTTCAAGTCGTAATTGGGTGGAAACGAAGCAAGCTTGGTGGGAGCCCACACAGAAAAGAACGCTGCTACGTTCATTTCCTTCCCTGTTCCGCGGGGGTTACACAAAAGACTGCACGGTCATTTCCTCGAGTGTCCATCCATGCGGAATGCATCGCGACGAGCACGGAGTTATCAATAGTGTAATTGTTGCATATCGGGTCACAAAGATGACACAAGAAAAACTGTTGGTCGTGTTCCTTTTTTGATGGGAAGAAATTGCGTGCATTGGATGCTTTCTTTCTGATGAGTATAAAAACCAAACGGGGATTTTCTCTGACTAAGTTCGTTAGTTTGTGGATTTGCGACGGTTGAGCTGTAGATTTATAAAATAAATATACATTTTTCTCCGTCACGGAGAAAAATCTAATTCTTGATTCGTTGGGAGTTTCATGTTAAAATGAAGTTTCAGCCTCGGACTCAGAATGAGCCGGAGCTTTATGCAGCTATCAGGTTTAAGCATGGACATCCTCCTCATGCACTCGACAACAACTCGACATTTTCTTTACTCCATACGCCAGGAACTGGACACTAATTCACCCTTGGTTGCATTTTTTACCTTGGGGATTCAGTTTCTCAAGTTCTGTTAGAACAGAGACAAGTATTTGTGTTCTACATAATTTTGAAAAATAGACAGACCCATTCAGGTAAACTGTGGCAGGTTCGTTACTTTTGTACAACTTTGACCTCTGTGACCTTGAAAAGTAGGCCATATCAAAAACCCGTTATAAACCCGTTATGTATCCTAATTAGATACACCTGTATGATAAAAATTTGGAGATGGCCCAGTTATTAGTTCAGGGGCCGGTTGCACAAAACTCATGTTAGCGCTAACATGATGTTAGCGCTAACATCATGTTAAATGACGTAAAATGACAATGGATTTTGACGTCATCTACATGTAACATAAAAGTTAGCGCTAACACCATGTTAGCGCTAACATGAGTTTTGTGCAACCGGCCCCAGGAGTTATTGCACTTCTTGTGTTTTTGGTTTTGGCCATACTGGTGGCCAAGCCAAAAATCGAATCCGATCCAAACTTGGTGTCATGGGTCATCTGACCTAGGGGTATATATGTACCACGTTTCAGATCAATAGCCTCAGCGGTTACGAAACGTGTCCTGCTAACGGACGACGACGACGGACACCCCATGACGACAAAAGCTCACAGGTGAGCTAAAAATGAACCCTTGTGACTCGTCAAAATTTAGGGCGAGTCCCTAGCTAGGACTGTGGAGGGGGGGGGGGGGGGNACGTCCTGGAGCACGGAAAATTCATGAATTAAAATCGGGATCAATTTTGATTTTAGTGCACGCTTAATTTGGTGCAATTATTCCTCGTGCAGTTCAATGACAAGATAGTATCTTGGTTTTTTTAGGTTGACATGATTGTTAACCGCCGGCGCCGGAAAAGACTCAACCATGTCAAAGAACGATTCCGTCGTTGTAGGCAAAGTATGACAGTTTTAAAACTTTCTATCCGCGCACGTCAATCAAAATGCAGTGTTTTCTTCCCTTTGAGGCAGAGTTTGATTCACAAAGCAGTTGTGTTTGACAAAATGGACAGGTAACAAGATACAATGGACGTGCAATGCGTACGTCGCCTTTTAGATCGCTCATCCAGCGCCTAAGAACTTTGCTCATGCCGTCTTTTGCCGATAAGCGCAGCAGACTGCTCTTATGGAACCAGCATCGCGTTGAGGGATACTGGCCACTTCATACGTCCTTGCCGACTAATATGCTGAACGAAAAATTCCTTTTTCTTGGAACCAGCCAGGCGAACAATATGCATTGTTCACTCCGTATACTGGTCAGCGAAGTATGAATTGGCCTTTAAAGCCACTGTTCTGCATGCTGGTCGACGGGGAAGTATGAATTAACCGTAACTTGGCTGGCATGCCAAAGTCTATCCCTGGAGTCAAAGGTACTAGCCCCTAATCGCACCTTCACCCATTGGTATACAAATTACGTAAAAACGTGAAAACAAAGGAAATATCCAGAGGAGATGGGCAACAGCTTTATCGTTCCATTTTCGACTTTCGACAGAGGCAAGAAGTTTCATCTTATCTTTGTAATCACGAATGTCGCCAACGGCAAACCGACCTTTCCACCACCATTGATGTCCAAACAATCCTGCTTCCCGGCCTAAAGCCATGATAAGATGGTCCACCCGCTAATTACGGACAAACATAAGCTAATTAGCATGATAACCCGATGTGTAGAAAGGCAAAAGAATGAAGAAAGAAGGACTAAGAATTAATTAGCCGCATAAAGTCACAACCTGATGCAATAGTGCCCTCCCTGTAGTTGTTTGCAAACTTGTTATAGAAAACCCTGCGGTTATTTTTCGCATTGGGATCAAATCCTTTGCGCACTTTGTTGACAATATTCCATCGGGTTATGCCGGTAATTAGGTAATGATATTATTAGTGTGGTCAGCATATTGCTGCGCGCGTAGTAATCGAATCAGAATGTTTGGGTAGTTGGCCGGAATATTGTCCATAACAACTGCAGGCGCCTGTAGGGACGGGCTGATTAGCTATGGCGCAAGAATACATCACGCAGGACTTCTTTCTGCCGAAGCGTCAAATTACCTGAGACAACGTTCATCAAAACATATGCAAATTACGTATGAAATACTCGACCACGACGACAGGGGTGGGCACTTGACCAATGACAATTCTGGAGTGCAGATCACGTGTACGATCACGTGCTTGGGGTATGCCAGGGATGTAGCCGAAACCTTTCTCAGTCGCTGACATTTGCAGAAGCATAGCAGTAAACCGTCATGACCAAGATGTGTGCCTCAATTTCCAGTGACGTCATCATACAAGAATCAACCAAAATACATGTATGTCTAAGATGGAATGTTGTTGCCGCAGCCGGTGGTGTACATGTAGCTGAAAGTTTTCTTCGACGCTAAAATGCACAGGCCTCAAGGCGGTAATCTGTCATGACCGTAGACTGGTTCCAGTGTTTGCCGCTCCACTCCCGCGGCGCTCATTCCACAACAAACGGACAGTAGCGCCGCAGAAGTGGAGAGGCAAAGACAGGAACCAGTCAACCATGACCGAGACGTGTGCCTCAATTTCTATTGACGTCATCATACAAGAATCTACCGAAATAAGATAGAATGTGTAAGTGAGTCATCATCTGTGTACAAGAAAACGAGGTCAGAAAGTGATGTTGACGAAAGGAAAATGAAATTATGAGATTAATTTTCCAAGGGCGATCTGTACATTAGCAAATGAGATAAACATGAAGTATATTATTAAGTATAATAGAATTTGTGACGAAACACTGGTGATGATTCTCATTAAGAGCGAATTTTATTGTCCCTTTAAGAATTTACCAACGTAATTAGATCCAGAGTCCAATTTTATATTTCATATCAGTTTTATCACGCTAATCCACAAATTCAATATCGGCATGACACCGCATCTTTATAAATCAAAGTAATTTCACTTTCTGCAATTAATAACATGACAAATGCTATCCGAAAATGACAATTCTATTTTGATCCAATGATATAAAAAAGAGTCCTGATTAAGTTTATCAAAATCCAATGAAAATGTTAATGCTTGGCTGACTCAAAACGTATTCTGAACTAAATTCGAATTAGTCTTCATCTAGAGAATTGTGATTTGGAGAAGGAATAATTTCATCAAAGGAATAAAACTCCAAACTCTATTTTCATTTTTCTTAGTAACTTCGACGTACCGCACTTTTGCATCTAAGAGTTCACCCTCAAAATATTCTGACTCAACCAACAGCTGTGGTTACACTACATAAAATGCCTGGGTTTTTTGCAGTCACACCTATGAATTACCAGGCTTCAGGAAACCCGTGTCTCAAAAACACGGGTTTTTGAAACACCGCAAGCTACATGTAGCCGTGTTTTTCGAAATCCACGTGTTTTCGTTAGTTCTTAGCACGGCTACAGATGGCGCAGCCATTAAGTGACCTCCTTTTCGCGCCTCCAACAATGTGTGTGCCAATATACAGAAATGACCGAAGAGTCAGTGCATGCAGCGCACCTGTCGCCGGGCTACTTAACTACAATGTAGTAGTGTGACCTTTCGCCGGGCTTTTCGTCACGGGTCTGGAAAAACACGGGTATTTTCAACAGGTGTAACCGTACATGTAGCTATAGAAAGCGTTAGCCGTGACTGCCAATCGGGTTGATTATGAAAGGCTTCCGCACATCCGTCCTGATTGTGGTACGATTTTTAATTGCATCCATTGTATCAAGAATATATAAGTAAGTACTTACATATTCTTGATTGTATGGAGACAGCAAAGCAAAGCGGAAAATAACACAAGTTTTACTACCGAAAGCAGCGTGTATGGAGATCTTTATTGTTTGATCGTAAGTACGGTTAAGAAGGCGAATGGGCTTCGGTTAATGATCCGACTCGTTTAATGTGAAACAACAGTATTTTCAGGATCAGATAAGGAAACAGAGACACGCACTGACTTCTCAGTTATTTTTCTACTTTGACTTGCTTGTCAATAGCAGGTGCAAAGAATCCCGTATAAAAGGTAAAGCGATTTCTTGCAGTATCTTTCAATTCGCCTGAGGTTGACATGACAAGATTTAAGCATATTTTTAGAACTTCAGAACAAGATGCAGAAAATTTCGAGGCAAATTCCTCGAATATCTTTTTTTGGATTCCTCTGAAGGTGTTAATTTTGTTTAACTTTGAATATTTTTTTTTCATGAGAAGAATATTTCCTTCCATTTTGAAGCGAATGAAAAGCAACTGCGACTTGACCCCATCTTCGATAATCGAAGGGCGATCTGCTCACCACTGCGTTACATCGCACATCACCCTTCGAGAAATAGACCGGTCCGCGGCGTATCCGCTGCCTCTTGAAGATGAGGCCAATCAGAACCGGTGTTGTAAAATTTCCTCGTGGTACAAATAGTGGTAGCCGAAGACCCGATATAAAGTGCAATCTGACTGGTCGACCGGTAAAGTTGGCATCGTGCCAAGATACGCTGCTGATCGGTCTATTATTCGAAGGGTGATGTGCGATGTAGGTGAGCAGATCGCCCTTCGATTATCGAAGATGCTTGACCCTGGCCAATCTTCCAATCATTTCAAAACCCAGTACGGTTAAAGCAAAAAAAGCCCGCAATACCAATAGTAGTCATTCTTGCTTCTCATAACATTTACTGACCTAGCTCGAACAGTAAAGAAATGGTACCACACGCGCGTGACACTGTTTAATTACATTGGACATATTGCTCCTTATTGGCTTGTCAGAGGCCGACGGGGATTTGCTAAAACATCTTTTGCTTGTTGGCTACAAAAAGCTTTTTAATTAATATGTCAATCGTAAGTGGGAGCTGATCTGGGTTTGAATGGACTGTTCGGGAAAGACTCCTGATGTGTTTTGTTTGCGGGCTTGCTAGCAGCTTGCGTGGCGCCTTCCCACGGCCGTGCGACGGATGTGTCTGCAGCCGTCACGGAACTGGCTTAGCAGTGGTTAGGACAGAAATGTTTCGTGTGATCTGTGTTTCTTTTATTCGGTAATCAATGTAGATTCAAGGTTTATTAAACGACATCATGAGACAATGTACGCCTTTAGATTAACGCAGGAGGGAACCCAGTCACTGCTGACAAATGCGTTTCAGTGCGTTACTGAAAACGGATCATTGATTGGCTAGCTGGTTTGTGGTGCCAATTCTAACATGTACTAGTGACACCTATTGGTCATCTTCTGAGAACCGCGTGAATCGAGGCAGTTTCGGAGCGTGGGTGATACGGCATCACGAGACAATCTACGCCTTTAGAGCGGTGGGAATTTACTGAGGGAGTAAGAAATAAAAGTGGGAAATAACAAGTGGGAAATAACAAGTGGGAAATTTTGGAATTTTACGCGAATTTTTCAATTTCTCAAATTGGGAGAACATTTTTTCCCATGTTTAAAAACTTTCTTAAGATGACATGACATTTTGTCTGATTTTTTCGGGTGATATTTCTCAAAATGGGGAAAAAATTGCTCCCAATTTGAGAAATTGAAAAATTAGCGCAAAATGCCAAAATTTCCCACTTTTATTTCTTACTCCTTTTGTTGTAGTAGACGTTTATTCTATGTTTTATGCAATGCAGTAAACCGTCAAAGAAGGTCATGACGTACATGTACATTTCGTAAACAATCGACGAGAATTACATTAAAGATAATATATCACGACTTCATTGTTTACGTTTAATGTTTGTAAACATTGATGTTTACATTATGTTATTTTGGGTTTTGGGACATGCCAACCCACCAAATTGAATATTTTCAGTATCAAAAGAATTTCTAGAGGGGCACGTCACCAACAAATTACTCATAAGACAAAGAAAAACGAGAAATAAACAAACAAAATGTAAATAAACAATGATTTTCGTGGCCCGCGAAAATATCCGTGATATATTATCTTTAAACGTTAATGATCATCAACGAACAAAGGACGGATTCAGACAACGAGACCAATCTAGTTCCGCGCCGATTGCTACAAAGTACGACGATTCGTGGTTTTCTTTTGCTGAAATCGACAAATCATTAGACGATGATTCAGGCAGCTTGAAGCTGTGCAAAGAGACTAATTACTCCCGTCTAAATCACGGGAAGGTTTTTCACCGCGCGCTCAATCCGTGAAGGATGGGACAATAGATCTACCCCGTGGAGTGACAATCCTCCCAAGATTTGATGAACCACACTCTTTATTTTGTATGTTTGCTTAAGAATAACTGGTATGGAAAATTTGCAATTTGAGTTCACGGCGTGAAGGATAATGAGGGGAGGGGATATTTGCGTTTGGAGGATTGTGGATTTATATTTACGGTTACAATGTATTAATGCAGCCGATCTAAGATTTTAACAATTAATGGATTCATTGGAATGCCGTAAAAAGAAAGAATTGACTGAATTTTGGCTTTGCGTAATAGGGGCAAGGGAGTAAGCAATTAAAAGTTGGAAATAAGAAGTGGGAAATTTGGGCATTTTGCGAGAATGTTTCAATTTCTCAAATTGGGATCATTTTTTTTCCCATTTTGAGAAATATTGCCCCAAAAATCAGACAACATGTCACGTCATTTTAAGAAATTTTCTCAAAATGGGAAAAAATTTTATGTTGCATCATAAGATCAACTTCTCGGAAATCAACAAAATTAGCACTAAATATGCAGAAGGATCTTGCCTGTCATATGAAAGGGTCAGAATAAAAATATATGTATGTTGAAGTTTAAAGGTAAAGGGTTACATGTACTTCCTCATTTTTAAACTGCTAAATTTGTAAGTTGAACCTTTATGTTTGATTCCTTTATGGTTTAGTGTATAATATGATTCTCGATTGGTCACATATTGAATGGTAAACTGTGTTAATCTGTTTTAAGAATGAAAGAAGGAAGTATACCTGTGGATTGGGGAAGGTCAGTTCCTCTATTGATGGGATACCCCGCAAAATCTCACGATACCAACTTATATCAGAACCTGCCTTTCCCATATTGGTAGAACAAAAACAAGGCACGCACTTTCTCTAACACAACGCCGTTGTGGGCATAACAATTTTGATGCGTGTTGTTTGGTCTCCGGAGAAACCAAATCCCATTACTGACCTCAGATGCAGTGTCCTTAACCACATTGCACGATAACCAATACAAACGGCATCAAATAACAGTAAAGACTACAGAAACAGCCGGTGCTCTACGTACTAAATCAACTTTTTGTGTCCTCAAACCTCTTGAGAAATACACCACTAGGCCAGTTGGTTCATTTCATTACGTTATGTTATACTCGTGCTGTGTGAACTAAAACTGGGAGTTTGTATGCCCACTGTGTACATCACGCCGGCTAATAGGTTTGAAATACGTCGTGGTCCATTCCCTTGACGTTCATTGCCAGCATAGTCTTTTTATTCATCATTTCCCTGTGTTACTTAGCAGCCGAGTAGTTTATTTCATTAGAGTTTGACCGCGAAGGGAGCCCTACTGAACCCGGCGGTATCCATTCGGGCAGCCAGCTGCAAATAACGTTAAAACATGTCGGTGTTAATTTTCTCACTATTCCATCTGGACATCCTTTTTAAGGCAGGTTTCGACTGATGGCACGTACTGTCTACAATGGTTATTGTGTATCTGTTCAATGTTGATAGTTTACGTAAAGTCGTCTCCGATATCATTCACTTCTGGGATCTCTACTACATGTAGAAAGTGCCTAAGGAAGATCCCGGTTGGGGTCGACAATTTGCGAATACCGAGACGACTTTACTTACACTATCATTTTGTGTGTCGTTTTTTGTGCTCTATTTTGGATATCTATTGAATATTGTTGGTGGCTGTAACAATCATACCCGATTGGTTTGAGACGTGAATCGCAGTTCGACCGGGTTCTCTGTAGATTGTTTTCAGATCTCACCGCTAGGGCTACATGCTGTATATAGCCCTGGGGGTGAAATCGGGAACCAATCTCGGTTCCGTTGGATGCAGTTTAAGAGAATTGGCGGTATCGCTGACCTTCTTCGAAAGCATTTTGATTCTCAGGCTTTTTTCTGTAAATTCGTGTACATGTATACTGCACACAAAACACACACATGCTATTCAGTCGAAAAGTGCACGTTATGACACGATAAAGGCCATCCTGATCGCCTAGCCAACGTTTATAGTCTGTCCTCTATAGGCCCCAGACATAACTCGATCTGGGCGAAGTGATATTTCAGCTGTGATGGAAAAGGCTCGTAAAGGAAGACCAACTCCTCCATTTTCGCGGATAAAAGTCAGGGGAATCTGAGGTGACATGTGAGAGAGAGAGCCGACGTTATCGCCGATGGCATCGAAATTCAAGCGAACTTGAGGCAATAAACGTGCAAACAGATCGACTCGACATGGCATTACGTGCCTTCCATTCCACCCTGCCTCTCGTATTTCCTTCGTGTTTACCCACATAAGTCTGTCATGGTTACCCCGTGTGTCCTTTTATAAGTCCTGCCAGTCAACCATGAGAACTTGCGTGATCGTGTCTTAGAGGAGTATCAGTGAGAACTTGAGATGTTTATCTCGGAGATTTGAGGGGAGGTCTCGAGCTTCACGAAGCGGACGCAGTGTTGTCTCAAGAGAGGACAACATACGTTTCTCATCGGAAGTCTCTCGGGGACATCAGCAAGGAAGGCCTCGCCTGATATTTTTCGTCAAAATTAAGCCCCTGTTGCTTTCATGAAGATGAAGATGGGGATTTGGCCTTGTGGTTAAGACGCGCTGCCCCTCAGTGCTGGCGATTGGTGCCTAATGCGAGGGTCCGTGGGTTCGAATCTGGTAGGAAGCAATGTCTTTCACCTCAGAAACCCGTTTCTATTTCATGTTCTTTTCAAGAAAGGACAGAATACAATCTGTGACTGGATGTATGGAAAGGGATAGGTCTACGGTTTTATTGTGCTAGCGAGTGATCTTGTGGACTCTTCGACAAGAAAGCCATGAGCGTCTTATGAAATGATCCATCGCTACACCTTGATGGATGAAGATATCCAAAATAGAGCACAAAAAAAACGACACACAAAATGACAGTATAAGTAAAGTCGTCTCCGATATTCGCAAATTTTCGACCCCAACCGGGGTCTTCCTCATGCTTTGTCCCGTAGAGATCCCAGAGGTGAATGAGCTGGATGGATGAAGAGGCAAGCACACGGATGCGGAAGAAAGAGGGATGAAGATGAGGGTTAACTGAGGCTCGGATGAAGTTGATGGGATTCAAATGGGAGAAGACCAAATACCATAAGAAGTTTGATAATGTAGAGTATGTTTCATTTCTGTACGAAGCACTTCAGAAGTGAATATCTGAAGACCAGGAATGGGAGATGGTACTGTACTTTAAGAAGTGCAAGAAGAGTAAAGAAAAAATCAAATGTCACGAGACAGTCCCTGGAATGGTATTATGAAGAGAACTGGATGTTTGCGAGAGCGAAGTACATCCTCAGATGGAGTTTGAGGGACCCTAAAAGGGAGTGGACGTAAAGTCCTATGGGTCCGTCCTATATGGCTTTAATCCACCCCTTTACGTCCTGGAAGTGAATACATGTACCAGTAGCTAAACACCAGGAATGGGAGACTGCTTGGAACGCACGAAGAGAGTGAAGACATGAGCCCAAAGGTCACGAGACAGCCCCCAGCATGGTTACTTGCAGTTCATGAAGCGAACTTGATGTTTGCGATGGACGAGTAGAGCCCGACAGAAGGCTTCCACTTACAGACGGTTGAGCGGTCCATGAATATTGCAGGGTCTCTTCACGCTTGCTGCATACGAGCAACGAGGTATTGGTTTGATGATAGATTTTGGTTCACCTGATTCAAGGTTATTGATGGGCGGTATTCTCTATTGGCTGCAGTGATGGAGTGGCAGACATATTGATGATTGTCATGAGAGTCAGGCGTCAGGGTCTTATGTTCGAAAAGAGATTTTTTAAGAAAGCGGAGTCTACTCACTGTAAACAGACTGGAAACCTATTTACAGTGATCAGACCCCGCTAATACTGGTGTAATATTTTTCACTGCCCCCTCCCCGTTTTTAGGGTACAACAAGGGCAGACAAAATTCGGTATTTACAAAAGCACTGTGGTTTTGTCTTACTTTTGGGTTGCATTCAGCGGACTCGATCAGCTTCAAACCAAAACATTTCGTGCAAACTGATGCATGCATGAGATGGAGTCTCAACTAGGCATGTTGTTCAATCTCAACAATTAAGCGGATTTTGCCGTCATTTCTACAAAACTGCACCTTTTCTTCAGGCACGAAAACCTGCCTGTGCTGCTATCAATGATTCAAATGGGTTAAACCTCGCTACACTCATAAACCATCTCGTGAAATATCCCAGCCCCCTACCGATCATTACATAGCAGTCTTGTTTCCTTACTATTGTATCAATGCCTGGATCATTCTTGGACTCCATCGATCAACCGTCGAGAAAAAAGGCATGAAACACCGATCGAAACATTTCGACATAACTAGCCGGTGATATGGTATGCCTTTAATACCACGCAAACAATAGCCAGCATCATGTTTATGACTTTGAGGTACTCGATAATCCATTTTGCCATTGATGGTAAGGTTTAGAGAAATAATTATGTTTTTACACCATTGTACCATCGGGACTTAGAACACGTGGCGGAATACAATTAATAAAACCAACGTCCCGGAGAAATAAACGTGGACAAAGAATCCGCATGACAAGAAATGATACGGTTTATGGTACGTTAGCATAATTTGCAATGTTACGCGGCAGTTGTAACCGACTTAAGGACACGGGATGTAAATCACAATGCGTTCTTTACATGCCTAAGTCATTCGTCATGCTGGGTGTTCACACAATGTTCACCGCATGAAGCCATAATCTATTGGCATGGCGACAATTCCTCCCGTCGTAAACAGAATTTGATCTACTATAACGAGCAATTGACCGGGAGATGATAAGGACCGAAGTACTTTACATGCTCAGTCCTTGGATTCTGATCTTATTACAGGAAAATAGATCGGAAAATGAGCTTTTATTGCCCTCTTTCTTCCCCTTTTCGGCTACATTTGAAAAATGAAATGGTCCATGGACCATGTGCTCACCAGAAGAACAAATGACAAGTGTTAAATCAAAATGTTCCAGGGGCCTTGAGTTCCTGGGTAATATGATTACGGTCAAAATTTCAAGGTCAAAACATTCTCGCTTGAGTAATTTATGACATATGTGCCGGCCATATTCCAAAATGGCCGCTTGGTAACCATATATTAGGGATCCAATTGGACAAAAAATTGCTGTACACATAGAGTGTAAGGAGATGCATGATCAAACCAAGTTAGAAGATTCGAAGTCAAATAGCCATGAAACGTGCCACCAAATGGCAAAATTTTTAAACTTTGACCTCTGTGACCTTGAAAACTAGGTCAAATCAAACCCCCGTTACCGGTACATACATGTATGGACGACGACGGACGCTACACGATAGTAATAGCTCATCCCGGTGAGCTAAAAAGGACTTTTTATTGCCCTTTTTCTTCCCCTTTTCGGCTACATTTGAAGAAAGAAAAAAAGCAGAACACGCTGCTTATTACACAAGTTCTATCAGCGTGGGCTATAAGGGAAGTTGAGTACCTTTGTTGAGATCGCTGCCTTCTGTACTTTTATTTGTAAAGGACAGAGTTTGAAATCTCAACTCCCACGATTCTTTTAAATCCTCTAAATAAAGGTTCTTGTCGATAAAAGCCACGCACTTGTACCCGGGAAATCTGGCTCGGTGTCTCAAAAATTAGTGACAAAGACAAATATAGCTTAGAGCAGCAGCAGCTGCTTGTGATGTAAGTAGGTATTACCTTACCAAACTCGACAGAGCTCTTCAAGTTGATTCAGGACTTACCTGTAAGAAAAGAAACGAAGAGAATGTAAGTACATGTATAAACGTTCATATAAACCTGATAGAAGGAGGTTTGACATTGATTTAGTGTCATTTTCCACAGCATACGCAATGAAATGGTCCGTGGACCATGTGCTCACCTGCTTGGACATAATACCGTAATGACAGAGGGACACGCATACATGTACATGTATGTTTTGTGACAGAGGGAACATACATACATGTATGTTTTGTGTTTTTGGTTTTGGCACCTGGTGGCCAAGCCGAGAATCGAACCGGACCGAAACTTGGTGTCGAAGGTCATCTGACCTAGGGGTACTTTAGTATATATGTACCAGGTTTCAGACCAATAGCCCCAGCGGTTACGAAACGCGCCCTACTAACGGACGACGACAACGACGGACAAAGCAGGACGACTAGCTCACAGGTGAGCTAAAAGACAAGGCCCTGAAACGTTTTCTACGGGTGTTTTACCATTTGTGTACCTGACGACTGACACGCACGGCGAAAGGCACCGTCTGAGAAGAAAGATCAAGGAGTTTGTAGGCCCTTCTCGTAAACAATTCTCAACTGTATCATTTCTCAAACTTCAAAATCACAAGAGGACTGCCAGGTTTCTCCTCAGGTTGTATTGTCAACGGAGAAGGCAGACGCTGGCAAAATTTCACTGGCAAACTTTGCATGCGGACGGAGCACGCTGTCTATAAATGCCGATGATGCCGACGATGCCTTCTCGCTAGCACAGGATTATTGGCAGGTCACGGGGTGAGAGTAGCCCGCCCAATAACAACCCTTCAGAGATCAATTTTCCGACAACACGGCTCACTTCACCTGGGCGCAACACAAACTCTCTCAAGCCTTTCCAAACCCTATCTCAATTCTTATAGAAATTAACTGCCTTCCTAGTGGAATATTGGTGAACTAGTCACGCGAGTCGCCGTTTCGTATCGGTTAGTGCCAGGTGTTGTTAAACGTGTATCACTGAGAATTTGATTATTCCAGCCGCGAATGTGGATCGAAGTTTGAAATCGATGGATGGCTTTAGATTAATGAGGCATGCTGGGATAGATAACGGTCAGCTTTGATTCTGTCCAAAAGCACGTGTCGGGATCCTCACCATCTTGTGATACACATTAACGACATCACTGGATCACTAATTGGTCAAACAGGCGTGGGTAGTGAGGATTCAAAGCGAAAACAAGATATTTGATTTGACTGCCTGCTGATAGAGAAAAGGGTCCTGTTTCACCTTGATAAGACTGGTGTCTTGTCCAACCTATATATAGCCAGTACGAGGCTGGACTGATACTATATCGAAACAAAAATGGCCGCCATAGTCTCATCACTTGAGAAGTTCAACGTGCTGTTACACCGTGACTAACCCTTCATCAGGTAAGGTAACATGCTTCAACTCATTCTTTTATGCGTGGCAACAGTCTCCATGCCTAATTGGTAACTTAGATCATTCAAATAGATGGAACAGTCTTTCGAACATGAATATACGACGTTGCCTAAAGGTCAAAGGTTACGTCGGCCGTGGCGAGACACAAAACCTAACGCATACTGTCGGGCTTTAAACTAACGGTACATGTACCATTAACTTCAATGCATTTTCCATTTGGTTAAAGGTACCATTATCTTAAGTCACTTTATGAAACAGACCCAAGGTCTTTAACGGTCTTTATCGAGGCCTGCAACGTGTAACGAACTGAGCTAACGCTGCCATGTTGGAATTCGTAAAGCGGTCGACTACTTAACAGAACGCCTGGTGGCACCGTCGTAAAATCTGTGCCATCGTAATACGCAGTCTCCGAAATCATCCAGCGTATCAACCACCGCTCCCACGCACAGATTTTGCGGTCGGTAAGACGGAGCAAAAAACCTCGTTCGCCATCATCATCAGACCGCCGCCGCATCAATACGGATAGATCAAGCAAGACGGACCAATCCCATAGCGTTCCGAGGCTCGACCGTTCAAAACAAATATACATCAAAGCTAATATCAAGCGACATTTACTTGTACGCTGGCTGACCGATCGGCCCATTAGCCATCTTAGCAGTAATTCCTAATGCTACGCTCAGCATTTTTTCGCTGCACGCACGTATTTCTTATCCATCACGGCAGCGAGAGCTTATCACACCATCTGCTCGGCGGTGCCTATCGGGCGAAGCCATGTAAGCTGCCTCGTCGTGAGATGCCGTTACAGCTATTTCAGCCAAACGGCGTGATGCAAGTGGGTGAAGCCAACGTATTTGGCAAGATTCTGCTACGACATGATTGGAATTTTTCCACGTACCGGTATGAGCAATAGAAGCATCATTTACTGCAGATTGATGCTGTGATTACAAAAGGATGTTAGAGTTTTCTTTCCTTCGCTCCGACCCATGCTCCACATTTCGAAAGCAGCTCCATACATAACATGATAGATTACTAAGAAACCGAAGTATCATTCGCGACGTCTTTAACACTTAGGTACGCTTTAATACAATATAGAGGTTCTTCCCGTGATGTCACACCCTAATTAGCATAGAATTCTTGCGGCCATATTGGCCGTCAGTGTCAAGGGGTTTACTGAAAGAAATCAGATTTTAACTGGAATATTTTCCAAACTACCTTTCTTATCATTTCTTAGTATATGATTTGTCAAATAAAATCACATGTTCTGCAGCAGTCTGAGGATTGAATGACACCTGTCTGCCGTAAAAACGGACAATTAGTGCTGAACTACATAGAGTTGTAGTGTAAGCAAGTGGCTAATGTACATTTGTATAAGTTAGCTCATTAGCATTGAGTTGTGACGTCGGTGAAGAACCTCGATAAGACTATTTGAAAACAATTTAAATTGCCTGAAGGAAAGTTGTCAAGGCCAAATGAACGTCACACCTACAACACAAATAACATACAAGTACAGTGTATAGAAAAAAAAGTGTTTGACAATTTCTGGGTGGAAGCGCAAAAAGTAACTTTAAACGCTGCCGGGGGTTTTACAGCGTTGTCACATAACTGTGTCGATTTCCAGGTGTGTTTCATCATATATACGATTTAACAGCAGTTACCATCCGGTAAAAACGTCTCTGACCATATTCTCAGTTACAACGCGGCTAATAATTTGAACACGGCACACCTGCTTATTGCGAAGAGGTGACATGTCATTGCGTATTATCTTTAGAACTTATCATTGGCCCTCTTGCTGAGAAGATATGTTTCGGATATACATGTACATAGGTATTAGAAAATATCAAAAATAGATTAGCTTGCGTCAGGGCTGGACCAGAAACATCGGAGTTTGCGAGGTCTTAAGTGCCTCAAGACTTAGCTAATATGTTGTCTTCGACTCTGGCGTTGTTTTATAGGAGGGAACATCGTCAGTAGCCAAATCAGAAAATACAACAAGTCGAGATCGGTGTACATAATACGTTTCCCTTAATTGTTTTCTGGAGGCAAGTTGAGATAGCCGGGAAACAGGACATATTACGAACTTGCTCCGAGAGCTTAGGCCGTGAAACAGGAAACGTTTGTGTCCCTCGAAGCATGGGTCGTGTACAGAGTTTATTTCAAGGCCACCACAAGGACGATTTACTCGACAATTTTAGCTCTTCAACCATTTCTGCCCGAGCGACTACATCAAAAGAAAACCTTTCGCGTTTTCTCTCCAATATGCTTTTGATAAAAAAAATACGAGTAATAGGGCTTACCGCAACTAGGCCTAGCCTTACGATTATTGTACAGAAGATAAGAGCAAATAAATATGAAAAAATTCACATTTCATGAAGCGATATACCACAATAGAACTACGCCGCTTACATCAATGAAAAATCGCGACTGCAGCGCCACCGAACGTCTCAGTAGCGCGATACGTCTTAGTTTTGCGGGACATCTTATTTATGCGGAACGTCAATGTTTCATTTACAAATTATTGTTAAAGCGTACTTTTGGGACGTTTATGTTTTTCGTATACACAGATGACTTTAAAAGTGTGTATACCCAAAAGAAACTGCAGCAACACAGGTCTTATTTGAATATTACTCCTTAGTTTTTCACTTATAACGTCTACATGTATGTTTCATGCTACCCCTAATATGCGGCCATACTAATGGAGATACAAATATATGAATGAGTCACAAAAACTGGCACTCGTTTAAGGTGTCAAAGGTCGAATGTTTAGATAAAAGTCCCATGACTGACAATTCAAAACGTTTCGTATACCTGACCTACACTTTGAATCCTTGCACAGGTGCCAGCCAGAGGTGACAAGAAGGGTTTTCGCACCGTCTGTGTAAGGTACACGGCTAATTGGATGATACACCTCAAGGGAGTTGTCATTTTTTCTACCGTTGCTTTGAAGTACAGGCAGGTCTGGAGCACGAAACGTTAGCAGTGCATTCAGTCGGGTAACGTCATGCTGGAGAACCGGCTAGCAGGCCTAGCTTAGTGTCTTTGAGTTCAGTTGCAATCCAAATGAACGTAAACCATGAAATCAGTGAGGTTTCGCAAATCTGACGAACCACGAAGTACGAAATACGAAATCGGACTTCATTTCCATGACGTAATGTATTTCAGGAGATGGTTGGTACCACAAATATCGCCTGCTGCAAACGCGTCTTTTAGCGTATGACGTTAGATCGATAGAGTTACGGTGTATTTTAAACTTCGAAATTTATCTTTCGTTTCCACTTCGTAGCTACGAAGTGGCAGTTTAAAAATTCAAGATGCACCATAACTCTCTCAGTCTTACATGATATGTTAAAAGACGCACTGGCAGCAGGGGTTTGTGGTAGGAACCATCTCCAGAAATACATTAGGTCCTGGAAATGAAGTTGAAGTTCGTATTTCGTACTTCGTGTTTTGTCAGATTTGCGAAACCTCACTCTTATCTTGCCCTACCTGCAAGATGGTTTCGAACACCTAGCCTACACTACACACCTCCAATCAAAATCGTCCCCATAGACGTTAGACTAGGTTTAATTAAGCTACCTTTTAATTAGCGTACACTCTTTGAAGTGAAATCGACGTATTTTTACTCTTTGAAGTAGATTTCTCTGAAACTTTGAGTTTCTTCACTGCCGTCTTCGTTAAACAGAGGGATGTGTCATTTTAAGATTTTAATGTTGGAAGAAAGTTGCCATTAGAATTCTCTATGGGGAGCATTTAAACCATTCCAGCAGCTAATTAACTCCGTGCATCGTCTCATCTTTCAAAGGTTTGCTACTTGTCTTTTCGTCTTTGATGTATTATCTGCAAGGGACTCCTCTTCCTCGGTTTCAGTGTCTAGTGACGCTAAGGGAGTAAAAATAACACCCTGAACACCCAAAATGAGTCATTTCGAAACGTCAATGAACTATTTCTAAAAAACTGTAGTCTAAAGCAATATTCTGTAGTCTCAGATCTATTTTTGAAGACGTCACTTCATCAACGCGAAGCATGACCACCTACGGCCAATGACTAGGCCAGTGATCGAAGGCTAATGCCCGGTTACTCAGCCTTGGCCTAAGCTGGATCTCAGTCGATCCCGACATGAGCGCGGCTTAAGTCAGACTTGTTTCTCATCGGGTTTTGCACAGGTTGGGCTTCAAACACAAGCCAAGGTTTTAAGCCTGTCTCGTAATAAACCTGGCCGTGGGGTGGTTAAAGCGCGACTTACAACGGCAGGCCTAGTAATTTTGTGCGAAGACTTTGAAGATGGTAGAGACGTAAGCCACACCTGAGGCAACCAGGCACTCATCAAGCAAATTGTGTAGGAAAGCATTAGCAAGTAGGGTAACAAGTTACGGATGGGTCTAGAATTGTATCCCCATTATCGTCATGTTTCCTGCTATTACACCATTATTACACCAACAAACATCTCAGAAAGATTTATTGGCTGAACGGCTTAAACATGTCGCGAACACGTACCTTACAATCTGCCATAAGATAAATGCGTGTCAATTCAAATGTCTGCCAGCAGTTGGATTGCAACGTAAGGTCAATACATTAAATATACTCAGTGCAGTATATGAAATCAACGAAGCACGGGTCTCCTCGTGCTGAAACGGATACATACACCACCAGCATCTTTTTGCACCAACAGAACGAAAAATCTCATTTAGCAATCCTCATGTTTATTTAATGGGACATTTCCTTCCGTGTAAATGGCGGAAGAACCGCCACACATCATCACCTCGGAGTGATGCGGGAAGAATGCGCCAATACCTAGATGATATTTATTTCATAAACGCCTTCGGTTGTAGCAGTAACGGACAAGTGATTGCTGATTGCTTAAAAAAAGTGGCATTGTGTGGTTTTTCTGCCGGCTGTAGAAGCCGTGTCATTCAGGAAAATCAATCTCGGATAGGAAATTGCGAAGAGCATGGATTGTGGATTTTCTTTCGAGCCCTGCGCTTTTTTCTCTGGGGCCTTTACCCACAACAAGAAAATCTCTAACCGTAGATATCACTTTCCATGTCGGGTAGTGCTCCCAGTAAAAAAATTCGTCGCGCAGAATATGATCTTGGAGCCAGGGGTTCTTTCTTACCAGATAAGCGACANTAATGACAATAAGGAGGTTACTTTAATAGCCCGCGTATTTCGAAAAGCGTAGGCGTGTTTAGGCCAAAATATGAAAATTTTGGGAAGACTTTTCTCGTCCATCAGGCATCGCACTTCAGTGGTTTCTTTTCATTTGGCAGCAGTATATTTGTGCGCAGGGCGCGACGTTGAGATTTTTTCACTATTCAACAGGATTCGGGAGATATTCAAAAAGTTCATTTTTGACCAATTTTTGGCACAAATTACATAATTATCATTACTAAGAATTAGAATTTGCAAATTATCTCAACGTCGGCACCTGCACATATGTATTCCCCAACATTTTGTGGTAAAACGCCAGGTCCCAGTCGCCTTGTTGCCGAGAAATCTATGACGAAAAAGTCAAATGGGGGTCTCATTGTTTGCTTAATTAGCTGATTAATGAAAGATGAAAGCACATCGTTTACAATTCAGATGTGTAGAACAAGAGTAGCAATTTCATAGAAATACATGAAATCGATGCTACCTTTTTGCTTGAAGAATATATGAATTGTTTTCAGTCGCTTCCTTATGGCTACCGCCCCCTTAAGCCTGTCTTATAATAAACCTGGCCGTGGGGTGGTTGAAGTGGTTAAAGCGCGACTTACAACGGCAGGCCTAGTAATTTTGTGCTAAGACTTTGAAGATGGCAGAGGAATTGGATCACTGACGTAAGCCACACCTGAGGCAACCAGGCACTCACCAAGCAAATTGTGTAGGAAAGCATTAGCAAGTAGGGTAACAAGTTAAGGACGGGTCTAGAATTGTATCCCCATATCGTCATGTTTCCTGCTATTACACCATTATTACACCATTATTACACCAACAAACATCTCAGAAAGATTTATTGGGTGAACGGCTTAAACATGTCGCAAACACGTACCTTACAATCTGCCATAAGGTACCCTATAAAAATGCGTATCAATTCAAATGTCTGCCAGCAGTTGGATTGCAACGTAAGGTCAATATATTAAATTATACTCAGTGCTGTATATGAAATCAACGAAGCACGGGTCTCCTCGTGCTGAAACGGATACATACACCGCCAGCATCTTTTTGCACCAACAGAACGAAAAATCTCATTTAGCAAACCTCATGTTTATTTAATGGGACATTTCCTTCCGTGTAAATGGCGGAAGAACCGCCACACATCATCACCTCGGAGTGATGCGGAAAGAATGCGCCAATACCTAGATGATATTTATTTCATAAATGCCTTCGGTTGTAGCAGTAACGGACAAGTGATTGCTGATTGCTTAAAAAAAGTGGCATTGTGTGGTTTTTCTGCCGGCTGTAGACGCCGTGTCATTCAGGAAAATCAATCTCGGATAGGAAATTGCGAAGTGCATGGATTGTGGATTTTCTTTCGAGCCCTGCGCTTTTTTTCTCTGGGCCCTTTACCCACAACAAGAAAATCTCTAACCGTATATATCACTTTCCATGTCGGGTAGTGCCCCCAGTAAAAAAATTCGTCGCGCAGAAAATGATCTTGGAGCCAGGGGTTCTTTCTTACCAGATAAGCGACACTTACAGTATAAAAGGGAGTACCGGTAAGAAATAAAAGTGGAAAATAAGAAGTGGAAAATTTTGGAATTTTCAGCGAATTTTTTCAATTTCTCAAATTGGGAGAATTTTTTTCCCATTTGAGAATTATCGCCGAAAAATCAGACAAAATGTCGTTTTAATTTATCAAAATGGGGATTTTCCCCCCAATTTGAGAAATTGAAAAATTCGCGCAAAATCCCCATTTCCCACTTCTTATTTTCCACTGTTATTTCTTACTCCCTTATAAGTTCATTTTTGTGTCATCCTATAGCAAATGTAGGGCAACTATGTTCAACCTAAGACGGAAAATAAATAACGCCATCACCGTAAGCGATGCTGACAAAAAACATTACACTCTGCATCCAATAGCCGAAATGAGTCAGTCATTCTTTGCGTATTTTCTCTTTTATTCCTTTGACTGTCCACGTTGTCATTTTCGATAAGGACTGACGTTATGAAAGATGTCAACATCTCAATGTTAAAGCCTTTGTACTTTGTGCTATCCCTGCCCCGCTGGCAGATAATGGCAAGAAGCAAAACAAAGGTCATTTTTCCTTCTGGATCTTGCTGCGCAGTAATGAAGCCTTTTTCTATTAATGACCACTGATCAAAGCGAGGGAAGCGGTACGAAGACGCAGAATCACCGCGGGAAAAAATTCTCAAGGGTATTTTTGGTAATGACCAGGAAGATATTTAGAAAGATTGCTGACATTTCGAGGCCGATGTACGGTTTCGTTGACTCGGTGGAGAGGATGGTAATCGGAAAGGAACTGAAAAGTCAGAATACCAGTTGGGGTGTTACGCCAAAACAGAGACTGGAATGATAGGAAAATTATCTGCTCGTTGAAAATGCCTTGTAAAACAAAATACATGTATTTCAATGTACACTCATGGAAAAAATGGACAGCAGTTTTTCTTGAATATCTCCAAATCAATGATGTAGGAGACTGAGCCTTACATATGTGGTAGCACATTTTCCTGGCTATCTGATGATATCAAAGTCCAGAAAATCCGGTGAAGTCCACCTTTGATAGAAGGAATTTTGTGAAGTCATGTTTTTCGCTACTTTTTTTATTTGCAGGTTTTCACTGAAAATTTTTATAGCAGTGTACAAGAGTGGAGGTAGGTGACAATGTTGGACTAGCCACTTTGAATGCTACTAAAAAATGCATTGAATTCAGAAAGCTGGCGAGGCCAATGAACGTATGAAGTGACTCGGAGTGACGCGAACGCCATTAAACATGCTAGAACCGGGAGCTAATCAATTTTTCAAACGGTAAACACGACAAACGCAATCCAAGTGTAATGTTTGAGATGAAACAATCAACGTGAAATCGTTGAAAAACATCCCAGTCTATGGGAAGGTAAGATAAATGGGAGAGAGGACGTGGAGTGAATGCGATGTGATGCGGTGTCGTTGAGAAGCGAGCAGGTTTAATCTACCTTGGATTTGTCTCTAAATAATGAGACAGTCAGTCAGAATTAGTGTCCTGTGTCTCTGCCGATGGTGGACTAGTTAAGTGGGAAAGGTGAGGGATGAAGAGATTGCATTAGAGTAAGTATTTCTGCACATGTGGGTTGCTACTTCAAAAGGCAAAAGCACCCTACTTCCACATCGAATAAGTCTTTTAACAATATTCAAGCTCAGCCCACTCGTAAATAGCTCTGTAGGCTGCGATTACATACATGTAAAACTACACGGTGTAAAGTTTGGTTTTTACCGACGATGGTAAAAGGCTTTCAGTTTTGGCCCCCTGGTGGCAGCATGGACAATCAGATTTCCATGAAAATTGGTTTGTGGAGACCTACGACCGTGAGGTACATGTGCGTGAAGTTAGTGAGGTAAATAGTTCCAGTGGTTGACCATGAGGTGTCCAAACAGGATGGATGTACTGTTAGTTCATTAATAGTCACTAGATGGCTCCATTTGAAATGTACAAAAAGTGCAATAACTACACTATGGAGGATCGTCACCAAATTTTACCAAGGTACATCTAATGCAGATACAAGATATATTATCCGGATTTTCAAGTTGACCTACTTTTCTAGGTCAAACATGTCAAACAGGTCCAAGTTCCAAGTTTACGGCGGGCGTTAGACGTAAAACTACGGTAACACTCCCTGCCCTAGCAAGGATTACCATCACCAACTAATTTCCTTCCTTTTCGATTTCCTGTCAAGTAACGCATTGCGCTGAGTTAAATAACGCGTCCTTATAGGAATTCGATTTCCTTTTCAAATCTTCCAAGATTAGCAACGTATCGTTGTTTATTTCTCATCAGATGAACCTTTGAACCTCTTTTGATGTGGCCGCGTCTTAATTACTATCGTGGCTTTTGCGTCGAAGACAGGATGGATCAGGTTTCGTCCGATCAGAAGGTGTTTACCCAGAGTAAGCGTCATTAAAGGTGGGTTGAAAAGATATCGGAAACTGACCTCATCCTTGGCAAAAAAAAGCCGGAAAAATATCACTCGTGCCTCATGTCGAACGACAGGGGAATTAGGTCTGTTTTCTTAAAGAANGAAATTGAAATTCTTATCTGCCCCCCGACCCGCCGCTGCCTCCAGTGACATTACTTCGCGTGTTCTCCCGTTTTAATTGGAAGCTCTTGTCTATCCAAACAGTAGGTGACTCTTAATGGTGGTTATAGTCTTAACAGAAATATCCGTCAATATTGGTCTGTGACCAATTAACGGGTGATAGACTTAACGCCCAGTGTCCACAGAGTTGTCAACTAACGGTGGGCAGTAATTTGTTGTAGTACTCAAGAAAACATTAACGAACACTCTACGCGTCTAAAATGGATTCCAGCACTTCAATGCTGTGAGCTGGTCTCGTTTGTCATAGAGAACAGGTTAAAGTTACACTCCAGAAGGACCATCTAGAAGCACGGTATGCGATCTCTTCCCGGTATTTTGACTGCCGATGTAGAGGGAGCCACCTAGCGGCAGCAATACGACTTACAAGAAAACCATTACGAAATGTACCCAGTTATACAGTCAGTGGGCATTCGCCGACAACGTAGTTTGTCCCTGGAGTTGGAGAGCGGCGCGCACGGCGATGGTGGCACCGGTTGTCCAGAAAAAGTGGCGATACCGGGCTCCTTTAAGCATGGCGCACACCTGCGACCAAAACCATGCGACCACCGACGAGACTGGCGACCACGACGTCGCAGACAACCATTGGGGGCGAGGTCACTCACCGACCAGACTTGCGACCATTTCAGTGAACCATCCGCAAACGACTGACGACCTCCGGAAGCGACTGATGTCGCCGACTATTGTGGCGTCGCATCGGAATCGTTTGCGGTGAAATTTTATCGCTTTTGTATCAGTCGACTAGTTGCAAAGTATTAGTCTGCCTTTGCGACCGAAAATTAAACATGTTGAAGTTTTGGTTTCTTGATGCGATCGAAATTCTTTGGTGTCCGTTGGCCATTGAAACCGGTCATTAAGATAGCCCAGTGCAACAATCTCCCGTGGACAATGTAACGACCACTCGGGCGATCAGATATGAGACGAGATACGATAAATCGGGCGACCACAGCGACTGGTTGCTTGGTGCAACGATCTGCCGCAGACGAGGCGACAAATCCTGCAAATCTCCAGTCGCTCTAGCAGTCGCAAGGAGAGTCTCCTAAAAAATCGCACGAAAAATCTCAGGTGTGCGCCATGCTTTAGGAAACCAACAATGGTGAATTGCCCATTGAGAGGATTGAAACTCCAACATGGATAGCGCCTTGAATCTCTTCAGTCAGTTAATTGAAATCTACTGCACTTTTTTCAGATGCGTCATGTACATTTCTGTAGAAATCGGATATAATAGCCTGATTGGCAACATATTCATCTCATTTCAAAGAGATATTAATTGGATGATTCATGAAGTTCTGTGGGAAATTGATACCTTTGTGTTGTCTAAACCCAGCAGGTAATAGCCATAGTGCTCAAGGGAATATGTTTAAGAATTCAAAGGGAACTATTGACCAGTGATTTAACAAGCGCACAAGTCGATAAATTGAGAACAGAGATTTTTTTCAATGGGTTTGATGACTCGTTCAGTTGGTGCTGTAGTAGAAGTGTATTGACAGCACCGCCCCCGTGTCATACACCAAAATCGCAGTTGTGAGTTCGCAATAGTAGTGGTTACACTACATAAATCCCCGTGCTTACCCCGGGGATTTTGCGGTTACACCTATAAATCGCCGAGTCTAAATATACCCGTATCTGAAATCCCCGTGCTTATTTGCCCCATCGAGTTCAAAGGGGCTACGCCGGGGCTATTTTAGACACGGGTATTTTATGTAGTGTAACCGCCAAATCCCCGTCTCTATAGTTCCGAGCACCCCGACAGGCGGCTATTCAAATCGATGAGTAATGCGCATGCGTATAGGCAGGCTATTTCACGCCTCCAGTAGCCACTTGATTACGGAGAGTTGCCTACATGCAGTGCCCCTATCGCCGGGTTACGGAACTTATTACCAATTGCATTTTAAGTAGTGTAACCGCTCGCCGTGTTTTGTCTGGTTCGGAAAAAAACCGTGTCTCAAAAAGCACGGGGATTTTAGATAGGTGTCACCAGGGCTACAGACCTGGCTTTGCTACTGGCATCAAGCTCATCTAACATTGTCATATCAAAAGCGTCAGTGTCAGGATTTTGATTCAAAGATATCAACAGCCTGCTGTGGTCAGCAATATGCTGACTATCACTAACAGGAGAAGCTGTGGACCCCGGGAATGGCAGACCTCTGTGACCTTAACTGCGATTTCGGTGGATGTTGGTGAACGATTTTCCGACAACCCAGCGCCACGCATCCAATGAATTAGTGGGTGCAAACCAATTAGCAGAAAAAATCCGCCATTCGCAGATACAGATGCAAACATTTGGGTCAGCTAGCGTGTCTATTCGTCCTTTCGTTCCAGCTCAAGGCGACGACACATGCTTGTATACACACATAAATGCACAAATACACGTACCAACTTAGTGTGGTATCAAATGCGTTCTGGTCTTCCCTTCATTTCACCTCAAGTTGATAGCATCATATGCTTGAAAACACAGATAAATGCACTGTTGCATTTAGACAACTTAAAGTGGCATCAACTTCATTTTGTACCCAGCTGCAGCATTTGCCAACCAGGATCTCAATGAAGAGAAATGACGCACAATCGGATGAGGTTTATCAAATTTTCGTGATCGATGTCATTGGTGATGCACTGATGAGGATGCTGCATTGGACTCCGTAAATGGAGTTGAAGTCATTGAAATCAATGAATTGGTGAAAAGAATGGAGATTTTTAAGGACGTGTCGATTTGCAAATGCACTGAAAGCCGCCATTGAAATCCATGGATTTGGCAGAAAGGATGATTGAGAAAGGAAGAGAAAGTGTGCCAACCTTGTTAACAAAATCTGTTATTGTAAGGGACATAATTGCTATTTCAAAGACTCATTTCGATGTCCTTATTATAGACATGTCACCTGGATCTGCTGTAACGTCAGGCTCATTTTGTGCCCACATTTAGGAGCTTGTGCCGTGGCAACATTTTTCGAACATTAGAATAACATTCCTGAGCAACATGACCTTTGACCTTTGACACTGGCCAACGAATTATGACAACATTATGTGAGGCTGCATAGGAAAACCCGCCGGATGTCATTTCTGAGGAAATTGCAACGTTTTGGGAATTATTATTATTATTTTATAAGGTTTCAATTACAAATGTTTTGTCGGGGTACACGTTTACAGGTTTTAAACCTTTGTATTAACCCTTTTGGGCGCCGTTATTTTTATTGTACTGTTATCTTATGTTCACTTGTACATCTACATGTATTTACATGTATTATCTTGGTGCTCAATAAAGTATTATTAAATTAAAATTAACTCTTTCCATACATGTACGTACACATTTTTCCAACAAGGTGTTGTGTGTGCACAGCCCCTAGATGAACTCATGTCGTGCCAGTGTTGAAAGTTACTTTCGACGACACGGAGGAGAAAGTTCTTAGTTGAAAGAGAGAGGAAGTTTCTCCGAATGTAGCTTGGTTGAGTGGGACACCATCCGGATATCGAGGTTAAGAACCTACAACGCACTAAGGATGGTTTCAACACTTCAGTCATGAAGAGTTGTCAGGATCGTTTGCTCGTGAATCACATAACGTAATCACAGTAATGATCCCAATAGTAAATACCCGTTGATGAAAGTGTGTGGTGTGTCTAACCATAAAATGTTCCCAGTGCAACAGATTGGGGATGATACGCGCATAAATCTCCACCGCTATCATTACTTAGATATCCCAGCCTAACAGCCATCAATATCACTGGGCTTTGTTTCGAGGACTCATTACTCATTTGGGATTACAAAACACGTTCACCTTGCACCGGAGAGTCATCCATTTTGGAAAATGGAACTCTTCCATTTCTCCCATAAAGGAGATAATAATGGTGATTGATTGGCGGCCATCTTTGAAATCCATAATTTCACCTCAGCTCACGTTCGCAGTGCGGTTCTTCAGTGGGCTGGGATCCGGAGAGAATGCACAATATTGGCTATCATCTTGCACGTTTAAGAGGTCAGTCAATGATATCCAGGTGTGGAAGGAATCCAAGTCCCCCTGGAATCAAAGTCCGGTCTTAATGTTCAGCGAGGGATTAGAATATATAGCTAAAAAGACCATGACCATTAGAATATAACTTTACAATAGCGGGCTATTGTGGCGGATCTTCCATTCTTGTCACACCGGCTTGTTCGCCTTTCATCAATTTCACATTAGTTACAGGTTCAATTGATTAGACCCCAGTCGTTTTTGTCGTTCAACAAAACCGTCCGGCAAACTGTTGGTTGTCTTTGATCGACCATTGACCTGACCATGATTGCAGTGGGCATCCGTGCATCACAGTTTATGTACTGGCTCCTTCCCTGCATAACTACGACATAAGATCATCTTCAGGCTACGTACTCTGCACCAGTCAACACACTGGGTGAGCCAAAGTGGGCGAGTTATGTAGGTTCACCCAGTGTACCTTCAACATTAGCTTGTATTTCAGCTTTAGAAATTCGGCACTACTTCTGATCTATGAATGTATTTATAGATAGTGATGAAAGAGGTATGTTTAAGTGTCTCATAAATATCATATTACGTATTTACCCAATATACCACTTCACTTCATTCCCAAGACATTGCTCTTTGTCCAAAGAACCCAATTTAATTTCCGTCGCGTAGTACATGTATTAAAGACATTCTTTCTGCACTCATTGCATATACATGTATAGATACTGTGCAAGCATAAAATCTACACCATTCATAGACCTAAAACAAATTCCCTGCACAATTTCCTTCAGGGGAAATAACACGTACACTTTCAGAACGACAAAAAAGCATCTATGAAGCATTATTTCGAATGATCCATGCCCAGTCCATTTCATTCTAACTTTGTCAATTTCATACACGGACCGGAGCACGGTTCGAAAGCGTGAGAGTGCAATTGGCTTCGTGTTGCTTGTCATCTAAATATTACATATAACCTGGGGCAGTTTCACATTTGTAGAATCAAGTGCTGTTGATGCTGATCTGTTGTTATGTGTTGTAGTAATGCGATAAACAAGGTTTACATTGATTTCCCAAGCAGTTATTGGAGTACGAGATATGCGTATCCATTTCTCTCTCGCGCGGCTTGGTTTACCATTGTGTGACTCCTTTCATTGGAGGTTTAGGCCTACTTTTGTGCCAACACTGAGGCTACAACAAGACGATTACTAATACGGCAAGAAAAATGAGATGTCCTTGAATTCAGCATTCCACTGAGAAAAAGCAGTATCTCCACTTATCATCACAGAGAGAATGATCGACGGGAATGTAAGGCTGAGTTCACATATAGAGGTATACGGTATACATGTACGAACACGACGGTTAACAATGGCTTCACGGTCGCGAATTCTTTGTGAAGCCTTTGTTAACTGGCGTGTCCGTATACCGTATACCTCTATGTGTTCGCAGCGTAAGGCCAGGTTTTACATAGAGGTATACGTTATACAGACACGCTGAGGAACAGTGCCCTAATAAAGGGTTCATGACCATGAAACCTTTGTTCACCAACGTGTCCGTATATTGCATACCTCTTTGTAAACTCGGCCTAAGCCTTACTCTACTCTACCGTGCATTCACGACCATTTCCACCGGAGGCCGGCATTGCCGGCATGTTTCAGAGTTTGTGAAAGGGATTCTTTCCCAAGCTTGTCGTATTCTGTTTATTGGCCCCAACCTTATGCCGTATTTTTTTATTTTTTGATGTTCAGTAATAATAACCATGGCTCATTCATCCGCGGATGTTTTTTTGTCGAGGAAGCTGAGTCAACAACTACTGATATTTGCAATACGTAATATGCCTCCTAACTTGCCTACAAAGGAAAAAAATATCGGAAATATTGGAACCCTTCTCCTGGCGTCTAGTGGGAGCCAGCTCCCAAAAGACCGCTGTACATATTTCTTTATTCTGTGATCTCGAGAGTAATCTTTCCTTGTATGTACATTGAATCGAGAACTGAGCCCGAAAAACTTCATTATTAGTTCTATTGTACTTGCTTTCCTTTCGTAAGAAACAGTATACATGTGCATTATTGTATACTGTCGGCCACCTTGGATACATGTACTTCCATGCACATGGGGGACTGTATAGCAAAATGAATCTACACAAGGACTCCAGTAGATTGTAGCGTCACCGCTGGTATTTCAGCTTCTGCCGTCGTCCCATAGCAGGGTTTTGGTCTTCTCCTCGTCATATGCACGCAAACTGTGATGAAATGGTCCGTCGACCATGTGCTCACCTGGGTAAATGTCCCAGAAGAACAAAATGACAAATGTTAAATCGAAATGTTCCAGGGCAGGCCTTGAGTTCATGAGTAATATGATTATGGTCAAAATGTCAAGGTCAAAACCTTCTCACTTGAGTAATTTATTTTATGAAAATATATCCGCATTAGATACACCTATGGTGAACATTTGGAGATGGTCTCCAGTCATTGGTTCAGGAGTTATTGCACTTTTTGTGTTTTTTGGCTTTGGCCACCTGTTGGGAATCGGACCGGTACTTGGTGTCATAGGTCATCTAACCTAGGGGTATATACGTGTATGTACCAAGTTTCAGATCAATAGCCCCAGCGGTTACAAAACGTGCCCTGCTAACGGACGACGGACGCTGCACCATCGTAAGAGCTCACCGCAGGTGAGCTAAAAAGTGGATGACGAGGAGCGAGGTAAAAACCCCTGCTGTTGGAGGATGGCGTCTGCCATCTCGAGAGGACAACCTGTGGTTGTTGTGTTCACTTTAGACTGGCATACGATGAACGATCTTGCTGCGGGGAATAAAACTGGTAAGATGGCCATATCCGTCATTCCATCTTCCCCTGCTTGTGGCTTATCAATCTTAATAAATGACCCATATAATTAGATCAATGTCGATCCAGATGGGACACCCAAAGTGAATAGATGGCACGAACAGCTAATATAAAACTAAATAACCGCTCACCAAGAGCCACTTAGTATCATGTTTCAATTCACCATGTGGTACTTCCCCAATGGTGAGTAACGCCAGGATGTCGACCTTGCCAAAAGGTCAAGGACATTGGTTATATAGGTCGCCGAATGATGGCGCTGTTTACCATTCAATGTCTCTGACTGATCTAAGTATCATCGTCTACATTTAGTTCACTTTTATTAAAACGGTGAAAAGTTCAAATGCTCGCTCATCTATTTTTGGTTTTATCCATGTGCAAAAAACCCATGCCGATGTGGGAACAATTCTTCGCCCCACCGACTGACGGATTCAGCTCCCCGTTTTGAAACACCAATCACACACGGAAGCCTTGGGCGACGGTTGTATTAGAAGTGCTTCAGGCCGACTGCATCATTCATATGGTTGCTTGGTCTTTCCCTAGGGAAAGCTTCGGTTTTGTATTTAATAGCTCGAGATGTGAGAATTATTGACTCGTATCGCTTTGTTTATGAACTATCTTGGCTAAAGGGATACCTCGGGGTGCTATAACGATAGTACCGTAATGAGGAAATTCGACTCCTGTATGTTCGGTGTCTATATTATTTGGGCCCTTCTTGGACAAATCGGAGACGAGTTAGACGTTGGGTTCACCCCCGAGGCTCATAAGTAGGCTACACGTTGACCGAGGCATGTGACTTTAATACCAACCGAGTGATAGTGAAAGATGTATTATACGCGCCGGTCACCCGTCTTCGTTCTGACCACGCTCTCCGTTGCTCAGAGGCCAGCGTGCCAACCACAAGCCCATAAAGGAAATCCTCCACGGCCAGCGGGTTAGGCCGTGCGATATTGTAGCTGCAAGGGGTTCAATGCAAAAGGCATGGAGCCAAACACGTGAATTTCAATATATCACGCTGACTAAAATACATGTATATGGGCTTATGTCACTTTCACCAAAAAAGAGAACTTCAATATAACACGTGTAACAAAACAGGCGACGACACGTTGACCAAAACACGTGAACTTCAATATTCACACGTTGACCACAACATGTGGGCATCAATTTTACATCTACATGTAAAGTTCAATATGACACGTTGACCACAACATGGGAAGTTCATCATAACACGTTGAATGACCAAATATCTTCAGTATTATACACATTGACCAAAACACGTGCGCTTCAATATAAGACACGTTGACCGAAACACGTGAATTTCAACATGGCACGTGACCGAAACACGTAAACTTCAAAAAAGTGCGGAAAATGCGATTAGGAACGCGTTTTCCGCCGCATGGGTTAATAACGCTTAAATCCCCTATTTACCCAGCGGATTCAGGTCTTCCTTTCAAATAGTCAAAAATCACGTTCGGAACACATCCATAAAAATGTCAATTTGCCTTAGTCATGCGCTCATCGCGCGCCAGCTGCGACCTGCATCTACCGTTTAAGACGATAACTAGCTTTAACAGACTATCATGGCAAACTAAATAAAAGTGCTATCTGTCCAAATAGAACAGGATCCGTTTTCAATAATAATTTACAGGATTTATTGCTACCCGTGTCGCCACCGCTAGCACAATCAACTGATGTTAGCTTTCCATCTATTCCACATCTCCGATAATACATTGTGCAATAGCTACCCAAGGATTAATTTGTAGCCATTTGCAGGAGATATTGACCAATATTATTCTTTGTATTGAATGTGGTTATTTGATAAGGGGCATGCTCGCCAAACCAATAACTTTCTTGACACATATGTCCATTTTCATTAAGACGCGATTTGTCTGGTGTCTTTCCGATTTTAGGTACCATCGGTGTTGGTAGTTTCCCCATCATGTCTGGATTAAGTTTGACAGAATTTGTGTTTCCAGTGGAATGAAGGAATTCAAGGGCAATAGATTGCAGCAATGCACTAGCCGTCCCGAACAATATTATTCCTTTCGAAAAGAAATTCACATGGGACTGTAACCTGAATGGCTTGCGAAACAAATTCTACAGCATGATGGCCAAAGGTTCCCCGTATTCCACTAAACTCCTAACGCAGTTTCAAATCGCTCCCTATGGTCCTCATTGCTTTGTCTTGCACTATCAGGTTCCCTGTAGGCAGTGGATACACTGCCATTTTCGTTTAGAGGCCCACCGTTGTCCTGGTGGTTGAAGTCCTCTTGTCAGGTAGCGAACGATCATCCGCCCAAAATGGGATAATTAACAAATCTGATTAAAGACAAAGAAAGTTACTGACTACGGACAAAAGATTATCCAGATTAAACTGGCCAATCAAGGTGACCTCATCTCTGATTCTTAACTCCCGATGGATCGAGACAAGAAATGTACACTCACCATTGTCCATTTCATGATTATTTCTTAGGCGGACCAAAAGCCATTTGAAACATGATCTAAGTTTGTGATTAAATCAAAGGATTAATAATGATATCAAGCTTGTGACATTCTGACTGAGAAAGGACGTAATGTAATAATCGTAATGTTTGGTGAATGCTCCCAGATGACAGATGACCACTTTGAACAGATTCATCCGGTAACTGGCCAGAAGCTCTGCCTTCTAATGGCAAGAAGAATCACGTCCACTTAAGATCAGAAGGCGCATTTTTGATTGCAGTGATGGCTGTGTATTCTGTACTACTCCGCACACAGTCGTGTAGAGCCCTGATTGATGAAATGGTTATCTCGTCAGCAAGCGGCAGGTCCCGGTGTAATATTTTTCATTGGCCCCGTTTGGCATTGCCCCCCAACAGAAGATGAAGGAATACATGTAAGCCGCGAGCCGACAATGGATGGGGAGGCACTGATAAACATGTTTCTGTATTTGAGTGTCCGCCAAACAATAAGGCGGGCGTTGGCATACGGAAGGCATTTTCATTCATGACACCGCGGGTTCGAATCCAGGCCGGGCCATAGGATATCATTCCTGGCTCTTCACGTCCGTTACATGCAACAGTAAGCCGTGGTGGTGGTCGTGGTAGTGCCTTGTAACTTGTTCCTTTTCAAGTATGAGGATTTGGGGATTTGAAGACGGGGACTCACTTGGCCTAGTGGTTAAGGCGTGCTGCCTCTGAGTGCTGGCGATTGATACCTTATGAGAGGGTCCGTGGGTTCGAATCCGGTAGCAAGCTATGTCTTTCGCCTTAGAAACCTGGTATTATTTCATTTCCTTTTCAAGGGCAAGTCAAACAGCCACGGGCCTATACACCAAGTTAGGCACAGCATCCAGATTTTGCAGTCTATAGGCCAGCGTACACCAACGGCTACCGAACAACATCAGCAATAAACGGTATGACAATCCCATGTGTAATTCTTCATCATAAACAAAATGATACGGTTTATTATTTGACAACACACGTGGGATAATCCACGTTGAATTAATTAGGTAAACCATCGTCAGATAATCTAAGGAAAGATTGATATCTTAATTAATTATATAATGATACCCGGGTGTCACTGAAATACGTCATCCTCATCGGGGCTTTTGAAGATCATCAATCTTCGTTACGAGTTCAGTTAAATGTAGGGCGATGACGACTCGGCTAAATGCAAAATGGGCGATGTTGTTTGAAGCTCTGCATGATTTATGACGTCATAATGCGCCACGTCCCACGTGATTAGTGTAAATGACACGTGGATGAATGCGTTAATGGCACTTAATGAATATGCCAGTTGTGGTTTTCAATTTATTTTGTTGAATTCTTAAAATATTAATAGCAAAAACCTTGAATGGTGCAGGTGTGGTTGACAGGCTTGTGACGCTATTCAATCTCCCAGATGAGGCGTTATTAAACACGATAAATGAAAAGAGTTGACATGAACTCGTCGGGATCTGAGCAGAAAATACGTTGTTCTGAATGAAATGTGCCATTGCCGTCGTCACGTTCATTTTCTGGTGATAAAAACCAATGGTATTGATCGGTAACCGTGGGATGCACCATGACCTTTACAGTTCCCGTCAATGAAAATGACTTTTTCCACCTTCTTTTAGAAACGTATCTAGAGCACATTCCGTGTCTTCATTGCCGTGCCTGTGCCCTTAGGGAAAGCTACGATAATGCTCAATGACACCAAGTCATGTAGTGGAATGATGACTGCTGGGGGCAGAAAGTTGACGTTGACACGTCTGAACTACTTGTCATCGCAATCAAAAAGACAATAAGGAGAAAATGTAACATCTGCGAAAAGGTGTTCAATATACATGTACTGCACTATCAATTCAGCACCCCTCGGCTTTGCTAAGTCATCTGTCATACACGTGCAGGATTGCACGAAAAATACGTGAGTTATCCTGACGTCTTTCAAAGCATTGACAGATCGAAGCAGAGAAAGTTTTGAGAAGAATTGATTTCATTCCTTTCAGGATTGCACGAAGCAAAGACGCGACACATCAACACGACGAAAATGCCAGCCCGATTCAATTGAGGCGTAAAGGTACTGTCACAAAGCTGTTCTCAAAACGTCATGCCCGGTCCTAAAAAAATCGTAAACTAGAACGTGTAACGTTGGCCAAATAATGCCTCGGAAGTTCTGGGGCACCCTTCCCGTCCGAGCCCGTCCATGAAGTTCATAAAAAGATTGTAAAAAGTTGCCACTACGTCCACTACGTTCGCACACAGTTTGAGCCCGTTCGGCAACATTTTCAAGAACGCACTGAGAACTAGCTCAGTGTGATAGGGGCATTAAGGGTCTGTCACACTGAAGTAGTTCTCAAAATGTCCTGCCCCGTCCTAAAAAAATCGTAAAACGGGCTAGAACGTGTGACCCTTGTCAAAATAATGCCTCGATGTTCTGGAGCACCCTTCTCGTCCATAAAGTTCGTAAAAAGACTGTAAGAAGTTGCCACTACGTCCACTCCGTTCGCAGACAGTTTGGGTCCGTTCGGCAACATTTTCAAGAACGTACTGAGAACTAGCTCAGTGTGATTGGGGTATTAGATTTCAAGAAGAATTCAAACTGCCCAGCCCAATTCTCCCGAACGCTAAACGCTGTCTCTACATGACGACACAAGCATCAAACTCAGTGCTCGGAACTTCGCCACCAACCGCCACTCTTGGCACTTAATTATGGCCTCGCTCATCACCTACACTGCCATTTCCTTCGTCAAGAATCTCATAAGGCTCTCACATATAGAAATACGACCCAGAAGACTCAATCACGGCCTTGTTTCAATAGATTAACTTCAGAAGTTGAAGATGATGAGCTAGACGGATAATGCAGTGAGAATCGGCCATTAATTGCGGAATTATTGCCATTACTGAGACGAGATTGCCACTTCTTCTCCTCACAAAAGGCTTCAGTGAAACCACTAATAGAATTCTGACCGAACGCCGCATATACTTCATTTCTAATTAGAGGTAATTACGTCATTCTTGGCCAATGACTGGACAATCAAAGCAAAGTCTGTTCCTAATCCTGTGGACAGTGTTGCTGTGAAATCCCGGACTTTCGCTGAAGAAGAGATTAGAAAGGAAACCAACCTCTAGATAGCATCTACACAGCCTGGATGAACCTAGCTTTGATAGCCTCGTAGTTGTCACGTCCGCGAGCGGCAGGTCCCGGTGTGACAGGGCAGGGATCAAAGTCCGTCTTGTATCGTGCGCCAATGCAAGTAAGAGACCACATCCAACATGAGGAACATGAGTGGCTTGAGATAGCCTCTGCCGTACTAACAGGGCCAATAATGGTATGGCTTCGGCCCTGACAGAAAATCTAATACAAATCGTCTCTCTCATACAGGTTTCAAATCAAGTTACGTGGCGGCTAGGAAATGAAGAACGTAGAAAGTAGGCCAACCTTTTTGCCACGTTCTGACGAATCAATGCCCACAACAACGATCCTTCCAAGAAATCTAAGTACGCAATTGGTTTACAATTTCAAGGATGTGACCATGCCCACATGCTCACTCACTCAAGCTTTGGCGATAAGACTTAAAACGACAAAATTGTCTTTGCCTTTTTTAATCGTTAATGGCTCGATATCAGAGAGCCGTCAAGTGAGCCCACTTCAACTGGCCGTCAGGCAGAGACAAAGAAACTTGAAATCAAGTCAAGATGACATGTGAGCCAAAGAATCATCGATTACAGAACGGACTATAGTTGACTCAAGTGTGATGGAGAGAGTCCAGGTACCAATTACCAGGATAGAAAAGGTGCTTCCATTATCGCGTTATGCCATTGAAAAGACGGTAGAAGGCCATAAAGTTCTCTAAGCATCAATTCCCAATCATTTCAAGGCTTTGCCGAGCGATTATCATTGGTATGGCTAAGTAAATCAGGACCCATCAACGCACGACTCCGGAAGGAGTGCGCCATCTCATCGCATTATCGCCCGAATGCAACCCGTGATTTAATTTTCCGCCTTCGTGGTGAAGTCTTGTCGGTATTAGGAAAGTCCGCTGACCAATTGGGCCGAATTTTCTCCACTCATTTGCCCATACTGTTCGAATAAGAGTGATTTATTAGATTGTTGTTTATTGTCCGCGTTAGTTGCCTAGAATAACCAGACGAAAGTCCTTTAAGTTATTTCAAAGTTCATGTAAGCACTCATGTTCGAAATAACACATGGGCCATTTGTCCTATGTAATTATACCGCATTATACCTAAGATACTAAACAATGCACCAGTTCTGAAATTAAAGGAGACTTTTTCATCTGCATCTTCAGGATTTCCCCTGAAAACGATGTGGGAGTATTCTTTTACAGCACTAGCAAACTATCTCCCTATTTCACCCCCGGCCCCTGCTGTAAATCCGGGTTTTCAGGAACTCCCAACAGCCCTCGTATGTTTCGACAGCCAGGGTTGCAGACATTCTCTCAAGCCAGCACCTTACCCACGGAGAAGGACCATGATTTTAAACCTAAGAATCGCAAGTTGGCTGTTCAGAGGGGGACACCGAAGCAATCACACACGCCCGCGAATGAAACAAAGACCATGTTTTTCCTGCCTCCCATTTGATATGCATAAACCTTGTCAACTCTAACTGGCTGCCACAAGCGATATAAATCTAGCCAGTCGCTTCAGGGGTCTTAAACTACTCATACCAAATCCTAGCTCTATCCTTGTATCGCTACAGCAACAAATATGCCAATTCCCAGAGTCAAACCATGTACAAACTATGCAAAATCCGTTTTCCATTTATCCTTTACAAGTCACATGTCGGATTTGAATGATTAATGTCATAATCTTTTCAATCCGAATGAGCCCCGCCATCAAAGATTGACAGTTCCACGGCTGAGACGGCATTAGCTTCAGCGAGTGAAGATAACCGCAAAATATAATGAGGTGGATATTTGGGCTAATAGTCTTAACATCACAGCCGGTTAGCGAAGATAGTGACAAGGTATATTGGCTAATGTGTTCTAAGAGACAATCAGTCACAACAAAGGAGGGCAAGGGATAATGCATTGCTCATTTTTATAGTAACTACCTGCAGATGTTTGATAGAAGACTTGCTTGGATCGGGTAATGTACCGAAATAAAGTACCCTATTAAAGGGGCGCTGTAGTATTCCTTCCTATCCTGCGCTAAACATACCCGCGTTAAAGGACAATATTTCCACTTTTTCTCGACAGCCGGCGCCACCGCGCCACTCTCCAACCCAGGGACTAGCTACATTGTCGGCGAACTGACCTATTTCGGGTAGACCTACATGTACATGTATATATGGCGTAATAATGTATTAATGCGCCCATGACACTGCATTACAGTAAAAGAGCACTATATAAAAGCTCACATTATTATTAATCAAGCCAAAAGTCACCCACTGTGGCAATCGACTAGACAAGAATTTCACCTGGCGAGACATTTCCGCAGAGGACAACCTCTTCGCCTCATCAATGCTAATCAGGGGCCGTCATGGAAGGCATGAGTCATCGCATCGACGCGAGAGAAACGCCAGTATTTTTTTCGCTGACAATACATTTTCTTGATCGTAAACAATCATCAACCGGGTAAACGTGGTGTTTAACACCTAATGCAGTTCTCATTCTGTCATCTTTGCTTCGGATTCACATTAGGAAGTGCAATCTTAAACTACTTGTGTCTAGATTCATAGCAAAAATGGCCGACCGACATGCAAATGGTCCGTATAAAAACTGAAATGTCACGTTATGCCAAGTGGACCGCCTCGTGGGAGTGATGAAAATGTGGAATGGACAGCGGTATGGTTTGTTAAAAAACGTGCAGCGCAATCCATTGATGGAACGAAGATTAATGGTGACAGACTGTCTTCCTACATGCAGNTGTCGCTTTTGAATGGTAGGACCAGTCGTGGCCGCCATTTGTGGAGGAATTCTGACAGTGACGTCACTTGAAAAATTTATGTAAATTATGTAAATTTATTCAATTCTCAATACGGCTGACGTACCAGAATGCAGATAGAAGGTGACCGACCTTTGACCCAGGAAATTCACCAATCACGCCGGGGGTTTTCCATGTTAAACATAGAAAATCTATCAACATAATAGTTCACATACTTACCACCTGCGCCAGCACGACCAATCAGAGGCACGAAGGCGGTAGGCACGCCCGGTCCTAACATATGCAAAAGCCCGATGTAAAATAGTTAGGATCGGGTACCAGTCTATAAACATACCCGCGTTAAAGGACGATGTACGTTTCTACTTTTTCTCGACAGCCGGCGCCACCGCGCCACTCTCCAACCCAGGGACTAGCTACATTGTCGGCGAATTGACCTATCTCGGGTAGACCTACATGTATATATGGGGTAATAATGTATTAATGCGCCCATGACACTGCATTGCAGTAGAAGAACACTATATAAAAGCTCACATTATTATTAATCAAGCCAAAAGTCACCCACTGTGGCAATCGACTAGACAAGAATTTCACCTGGCGAGACATTTCCGCGGAGGACAACCTCTTCGCCTCATCAATGCTAATCAGGGGCCGTCATGGAAGGCATGAGTCATCGCATCGACGCGAGAGAAACGCCAGTATTTTTTTCGCTGACAATACATTTTCTTGATCGTAAACAATCATCAACCGGGTAAACGTGGTGTTTAACACCTAATGCAGTTCTCATTCTGTCATCTTTGCTTCGGATTCACATTAGGAAGTGCAATCTTAAACTACTTGTGTCTAGATTCATAGCAAAAATGGCCGACCGACATGCAAATGGTCCGTATAAAAACTGAAATGTCACGTTATGCCAAGTGGACCGCCTCGTGGGAGTGATGAAAATGTGGAATGGACAGCGGTATGGTTTGTTAAAAAACGTGCAGCGCAATCCATTGATGGAACGAAGATTAATGGTGACAGACTGTCTTCCTACATGCAAGTAAAAGACTGGAATGAATTAATCTTTAAGAGACACCTTAACGGAGATAGCACTTTGAATACTAAGTTATGAATCAGTTGATATACGTTATTATGCCGTTTTATATGAATTGCTGATCTTAAAGAGGGATATTTTGACACTATTCATCTTACGGCTTTTAACGACGGATCAAGTCGATCGCATGTTGTTTACCAAGCAGTAAAGGCCTTTTCGCAATGACATTTTAAGGCAGGCGCACATAGACGGCAAATCTCAATGCGGCAGGATGTTTTTAAAGTCGACTGACCCAACGCTGCTGGACTCGTGATTCAGCCGGTCAGTCGACTTTAAAAAATGCCCCTGCCGCATTGAGATTTGCCGTCAATGTGCGGTGGCCTAGTACTCGAAGCTTAAGGTACTGTCACACTGAAGTACACTACTCCTCAAAACGTCCTCCCGTGACGGTGTAGAACGTGTAACGGTGGCCAAATAATCCCTCAAAGTTCTGGAGCACCCTTCCCATCCGAGCCCGTCCATGAAGTTCGTAAAAAGACTGTAAAAAGTTGCCACTACGTCCACTCCATTCACACACAGTTTGAGCCCGTTCGGCAACATTTTCAAGAACCTACTGAGAACTAGCTCAGTGTGATGGGGCATTATGGCGGTGTTACTTATGTGATAATCTCAATCGGCAGTTCACTATTGTTGGGTTTTCTTACGACTTCCGCTGGGACTTTGCCAATACCAGAAGAGCCAAATTAAAACGTTAAAAAGCCTCTCACGTGGAGCAGCGCTTTTTGGCTGTTGAGGTGATATATTCCCGACAAACGCTGACCCGACGTTTTCGAAGATACGGCCATTCACTTTCTTTTAAAAGCCTCCCTTGTTGCCCATCACTGCCACGTATGGCTCCTGCTGGACATGTAATGAGTCACCATGTCACTTGCTCGCCATTAGGACAAAAACACCGGACTAAACTGGCCTCATTGTATTCAAATTAGCAGTAAATGATCGCTGATTGTCCGGCTCAGAACTTCATTACCATTTAGCGTCTGTTTCCCGTTGGCGAGACTGGTCAGCAGAACTTGGCTGCTGAAGTCAATAAAAGTCATCAAAGCTGATGATGATTTTAAGTCTTGTCTGACTGCATCTAAAACGACTGGTAAATGACCATCTTTTTGTTCGATTTTTTTACCTTCACATAAAGTTGTGGTCTTAAGGCCCGTCTACGCGATCCGATTTTTGTTGGATGACGTTGGAAGACGTTTGATAACTCGTCCAACACTGTAGTTTTGGAATACATGTACTACATGTATGTAGCCTACATGTATATTAAAAAGCTTTACCTATTCATCGTTTCGAGAGCCCCGCCATCTTGGTTCCTATGGAGATTTGTTGCGTGCGCACTGATCTGGTCGGCAAACAAAAGCACGTGACTGGTACAAGGCGCCACGGCTTACTGTCCCATGCTACGGACGTGTAGAGCCAGGAATGAAATCCCATATGGCTAGATTCGAACCCGGGACCTGCGGCTTGCTGAGCGGACGTGCGGACGTGATAACCACTTGGCTATCAGGGCTACTGTGTGTATTTAACCTGATTCACGCTCTTACCCATCAAGTGTATTACCCAATCATTGTAAACCAGTATTCTGCTGCATTTGCAGCATCGAAAGAATTACTGCGAAATGACGGACTAATTGGACATGACATTTTTACATGCGAGCTTTGTCCAAGACCGACCAGCGGTTAGTGTTACGGTTTTTTTTCGAATCACCGCACCGGAAATGAGATATTGTGGACGTTAATTAACAAGTTTGGTCCCGTTTTTAACACGTTACATGATTCATGTCCGGGTTAGGTTACCATCATTGAAACGCGTTTGACTCATTTCTAGAACTGACCAGTCAATTTCACCGAAAAAAATCCAATGGTAGGTTAGGTATAGAGGGTATGCACGTGATGTCACTTCCTGTATAACCCTTAGTTTATGCCGCCATATTGGATGGAATGTTTATTAGAAATTACTGAAGTTAATGAGACCAAAAGCAAAATATTTTGTTGACTACTTCTAAAATCATTCCAACTTTCTGTTATAAGTACTGGAGAATAAAACCAGACATCTTTTCCCAAAATTTTGCATTTAATACTTACATGTATGACGTAGGTGCAGCCTCTATATGTAGGCTATTTCATGGATTCTGGTTTAGTTAATTGAGTCATTTATTGTCAAAGCCATCAATGAAGATTTTGCAAAAAAAAGTCCAAAGTCTACGCTTGACCAAAGTACGACTGACATACCCATCGTTACCCTAGAAATACATACAACAGCCTGAAGCTGTAAGTCATAATCAATGGTAGTGGTATGGCAATGGGGACGCTAGCCCACTGCCTCAATAGGTGTCACTAGTGTTTAAAACTATTGAAATGAAACTGACATCCCGGTCCTGATCGATTTCCCACACAAAAGGCGTCCAGGACCGGGTTTCGGTGTGCTGCCCTCTATCGTACCTAGGATCCCCAGGCCTACTGCAAGTTCAAGTTGGAACAAGGCAGCCTTTGGTTACTTTCGAAATTGAAGTACGAGTTCCAGCTTTATTTCATTAACTAATCCTTAACTCAAGGTTCTTTCCTTTGGGGAGACTTTTATTCTACAACTCTGCAGTTCCCCAGAATGACGGTTCGTTATTTTGCCTTTGTAGCAACTTTCATTGGAGTTCAACAAAAGGAAAACGAATTCATTTTGCGCATCAGGTTTTGTCAATGCCAACCGATTTGATATACTCCGGATTTTTGCTGGCAGCGTTACTAACGAACCTCTTTTGCCAGGCAATCGCAACTTCATTAATTGCTTTTCCATGTAACGTTACCATCCTCGTTACACCTTCTCAAACGCAATCGATATTTTAAAAAAAGATTTCGAATTACCCAGGAACTAAATATAACAAAAGTGCCTTCTCGACAAGGTGACTTTTCGAGTGGAAGTGACTCAGGCTGGATTGAATATCAAAACATGATCTGCTTCAAAAATGTTGCATGCATAATAGCAACAAAATGGCTGAAATATTAGCAGTTTGAGCTGAAATTATGTGGTATTATGAGACTGCGAAGTTGCGTGTGTCACGGAAAATGACATGGTTATTTACTACATCACCGGCTCAGGTCACGAAGTGTTGTCAACTTTCACTCATAAAACAGCTAAATATCTATTAGCTTTGGCACTCTTGCAAAAGCTCATTAATTAACCTCGAATTGGCTCTTAAGATCAGCATGAAAAGGACGTTGCACGCTGTAGTCTCTGTATTATGAATCCACGCAAACATCAAGCACTCGCTGACCACTTAAATAAAGGAAAGAGCGGTGTTTGTCCAGACTTAAGTGGCTTTATTGCAAACGAAATGGCCAAGGCTTGCGTGAGTAACACCGTGAACTGGACGGTCATCTTGGATGACCTCTACAAGGTGTGACAATAAGGCATTTGCAATCAGATAAGGTGTGAAGTTAGGGAAATGATATTGTCTTAGGACTTGCCAGTCAGGCCATGATGGTCATAGGTTCATTATCTCATCTCAGGGAGTTGCTTTTGCAAGCTACCCTCATCTATCGATTGCGGCGACTAGCCCATTGCCTAACCATATACCGGTGTTAATTTTCGAATAAAACGTCTTGAAAAAGTCTTAATATTCATAAAGGTACATGTAGCAAACGCTTTTACTTCAAGTTCTGCAGTACATTTACATTGGACCTCGCTGTGCAAATCCTAAGTAAAAGCATTTGCTAACTTTTATGAATACCAGCCAATTGAAACAGGTTTCCAGTCAATTCTAAATAACAACACATACCTCCAATCAAGGATTTCCTTTACATCAACAGTTACATCTCCCTCTAAAACACTAACACCACTTGACTTGCATTGCAATCAACTTTGCCAGTACTTGAAACTCTCCTTCGTTTGTATAACCTGCCTCGTTGCGCGGTGATTCNTGACATGGTTATTTACTACATCACCGGCTCAGGTCACGAAGTGTTGTCAACTTTCACTCATAAAACAGCTAAATATCTATTAGCTTTGGCACTCTTGCAAAAGCTCATTAATTAACCTCGAATTGGCTCTTAAGATCAGCATGAAAAGGACGTTGCACGCTGTAGTCTCTGCATTATGAATCCACGCAAACATCAAGCACTCGCTGACCACTTAAATAAAGGAAAGAGCGCTGTTTGTCCAGACTAGAGTGGCTTTATTGCAAATGAAATGGCCAAGGCTTGCGTGAGTAACGCCGTGAACTGGACGGTCATCTTGGATGACCTCTACAAGGTGTGACAATAAGGCATTTGCAATCAGATAAGGTGTGAAGTTAGGGAAATGATATTGTCTTAGGACTTGCCAGTCAGGCCATGATGGTCATAGGTTCATTATCTCATCTCAGGGAGTAGCTTTTGCAAGCTATACCCTCACAATTGCGGCGACTACCCCATTGCCTAACCATATACTGGTGTTAATTTTCGAATAAAACGTCTTAAAAAGGTCTTAAATTTTGTTGAAACAGAGCTGAAGGAACCCTGTGCAATACACTTGGCTGATATTCATAAAAGCTACATGTAGCAAAGGCTTTTACTTCAAGTTCTGCAGTACATTTACATTGGACCTCGCTGTGCAAATCCTAAGTAAAAGCATTTGCTAACTTTTATGAATACCAGCCAATTGAAACAGGTTTCCAGTCAATTCTAAATAACAACACATACCTCCAATCAAGGAGTTCCTTTACATCAACAGTTACATCTCCCTCTAAAACACTAACACCACTTGACTTGCATTGCAATCAACTTTGCCAGTACTTGAAACGCTCCTTCGTTTGTATAACCTGCCTTGTAGCGCGGTGATTCAGCTTCAAGGCTTTCACCAAGCGAAATAGTACTTAGTGTTGGGGATAGATTGAATTAATACGGGGTGGAGTATTGACTGGGTACCTAACTTGTTTATTCCAATTACAATGCAGAGCACGAGAGACCACAGCTTTTAAAACAGAGACGATATATTCATGGGACGGTATACTTGATTTAAGTTGATTCATTAACCCTCAGGTGTTATCTACAGCAGATTACTACCCATATGGACTGTTATACCAAAACGATCTTCTTCTACGTGTAGTCAAAAAACAGAGTTGTCCCGTGTAATGCTGTACTAAAAGCCTTTGCATAGGCAAGCTGCCTAGTGTAGGTTAGGCATATCTCATCCTAAGAATGGTATTTCGCCCAATCTCTTCTACATAGCGCCTGAGGAAGACCCCGATTGGGGTCGAAAATTTGCGAAATATTCGGAGACGACTTTCCGATTTATTGTATAGTGTGTGTCGTTTTTGTGCTGTTTTTTGGATATCGCCCAATCTTTACATTAGGCATCTGCTTGAGGCGTTGCCTAAGGAACATTAGGCAAAATGCCTAACATGATAGACATTCTGGGGATCAGATAATGCCTAATCTATATTAGGCATCTCGCCTGTGCAAAGTCTTTCAGTGTGGTAACGCCACTTAGGCATTTTAGTTCTTTAGATGTCACGGCTATCTCTGTCACATCATATGACACTAGACCTTGTTCTTCCCCAAATGCTCTCCAGCAGCAATTTTTACTCCCAACGGCAAAAGGACGCATCACCCTTGCGGAGAACTCCGTTGTATTTCATATTGAAAAACTATCCCTGGGGCCAAGACATCCTTCCACGTCGGCCACAGTTATACGGAGCGTAAAAAAATGCTTTGTCCGGAAGAGCTGAGAGAACAAAGCGATTAGCATCAGCAAACAGTTTGGCGGGGAACAATGGATTGACCTTATGTCAAATCCGTTATGCTGCGATTATACAGGACTGGTATACGGACACGCCGGTTAACAAAGGCTTGGCGTGAACCCATTGTCAAAGCTGAACTGAACGAACAAAAACCCCTCACACAGCGCTTAATAGAAATACAATCGCCCCAGACGAACGCTAAGGACACGATAGACACCAGCACACCGTGAGGGCGCCACTTTATTTGCCTTCGGGCAACGGAGCTGTCAACATCTCCGGATACCTCTTACACTACTCAAAGAAAAAAAGATAGTCATTCAGACAGGATTCGAACCGTTTTACACTGGACCCTGTTGTGCAAATCTTAAGTAAAACCATTTGCTAACTTTATTATGAATTCCAGTTACTGGTGAATTTCCGCTGGAACAACTTTGGCGGTAAAGCTTTCTCCGATCCACATAATTTTTTTTGGAGGGGGGAGGGGCAATGAATTGACCTTATGTCATATCCTTTAGGCCTTGTTTGTACTCCACCGATTTACATGTAGCTCACCAAACGTAAAATCCTGCTTACATTGGCTGGTATTCATAAAAGTTAGCAAATGCTTTTACTCATATCTCATATCATATCATTTACCGGCGTCGTAACCCTGTTGGGTTTTTGCCGGAGGTATGGAGTCCACGACAGGCTACAGTCCACCTGTGTGGGGTCTTTTACTTGCCCTGGCATAGACACTCAGGTACAAGGGACCACGGCTTTTAGTCCCATCCGACGGACCCTCGAATTTTTCACATTTTTGTTTCACAATTATATGCCTTCGCCCGGAGTCGAACTCGCGCCGACCCATTGCACAGTTTGGTAGTCAAGCGCGCTAACCACTCGACCACCGGGCTTACTTAAGATTATTTGCTCAGCGAGGTCCAATGAATGAAAAGCATTTGCTAGGTTTGATGAATATCAGCCATTGTTACTAGTCCCACCAGATAACAAAACGAGGATGAAAAACCAAGCCTGAATTCCATGGCTTGTAGGCAACATTCTCCCGTTGACACTGTTTGTCGCATGATGGCAAAATCGGATGACATGTTATATGTATACTCGACACAGCAATTCGAGTCATTCTTTCTGAGATCATCGTTTGGTCACCCAGGACAATAACAAAAGTAGTAGTAAGTTAGCGTTTCAACTTATACCATCTGGTAACAGAAAATGTTATTGGCTCGGTATCAAAGGAAGAAAGTTATCGAGGGGTCTAAATCTAATCCAGCCCTGCAAACAGGACGCCGAGAAGAGTCCCCACAATGAGGGTAAATTACCCTCCTCAAATTAGCCAAACAAGAGAAATTATAAAGGATATTCATAGCCCTTCTCGGGTCACCTGCCCTTGATATTCTTATGGCAACTAATACTGCACTTCCGAAGCTTATTCTGGCTTAAAAAGTTGGCAAGATGTTGCCTGACGTTTTATTGATGTCGGGCCTTTTTTGACCTCGGTATCATGGCACAGCGTACGGGAAGAGGACATTATATGATATTGTAAGGGTTATTGCTTATAACGGTCTGATATCAAAGAGATAGATATTTTTTTTCGCCGATGTGATATTGTCTTATCAGTTACAGTACTTACATTGACTAAGTGCATCAAGGATAGACTACCACTTCGTTTTAAGGTATTGTTCATGCAGTGACGTTAAGTTTATAAAATAATTCATGTTTCATATCATAGATATATGATGCATGCAATATAAACGTGTAAATAAAATGTTCGCCCTTTAATTTTCTCAATAGGTCATGACATTTTGACACTAGCTCTATCATTTAAACATATACACTGTAGTTTCAAAGACCTCGAATAAAGGGTATTTCAGACTATGAAAATGCATGTAAATATTGAGAGTGTCTTGCACTACAGTGTATCCCAGAAAGAACTGAGAACTGAAATGGACTATTAAAAACGGTCAGTCGTTGGCCATATGAGGGTTAATATGAATCATCACCACTCTTCACGTAATAGCCATTACCTTCCTCACAAAATGTGCAGGGAACTTAGAAATCTGGGTAACTTGGCTGCTGTGACTAAGAACCCCTGCTTCAAAAGTACTACCTTAATCACAGCTCCACAAAGCAACATTTTGTGCCCTGACAGGCATCGAGGATAATCAGGGACTTCTTCTGCAACCTTCTGATTAACAAACTAAGGCATTTCCTTGGAACTAACATTCTGTCACTGCTTCAACTACAATGACTGTCCGTTGGATTCGATAATACCCATTTCAAAATAATCCCCTGTTGACTTTAATTCGATTATCTGAATTCAATTTCCATACCCCGAAAGCAATGATAATGATCCCAGCCGATAACGTCGCCTTAAGGAAGTGGATGGGATTTGCGTGCTCTGCTGACTGCTCTCATGGTTCTTGTGAAATTGGCAATTTGGGAACTTGCGTCGGGGCAATTCAGACATACTTCAGGGAAGCCCAACGACCATGCCAGCCACAGCCAATCGTCTATGGCAAGTTACTGTTGGTCGATCTCTGCTAAGTTACTAAATTACTGCAAGCAGATTTTGGTACACTTAAGTTGGGTACACTTGGAGGATCAATGTCTAAACTAGTATCACAGTATACGTAGAGCAGGACTGAAAAAGGAGGAACTGCTGCGGTTCCATATTGTCTGATACCAGCATCCTACTCTGTATACATTTACATCTATGTTTTTCTTTTTTGACATCATTGTACTACTTCTATACTTATAACTAGTTCTTGTAATATTGTACTTCCTTCAAGGGCATAACGTTAGCGATCATTATTATGATCTTGTTGTGGCCCTGACCATTTTGATATTCTAACTTCTGTATTTCTGTATGTTTTGTGTTGGTCAAATAAAACAAACAAGCATTAATTGTACAGTGGGTATATTTACACTCTCTGCTTGCTGCGAGAATGGCAAGGCCAAGGAGAGTTCAGTCCATCTTGTCTTATCTGCAGTAAGGACCACACTGTAACGTAGTGGCTAGGTTCTTTGGTTATCAGTCAGGGCCCATATTCATAAAACCTTAGCTTATTTGGTTGCTAGTTGTGTACATTGGTCTGTACGAACTGGGTACTTTAGTAAGTAACTAAGCCTAGCAATTTTATGAATATGGGCCCAGAAGGAATAAGGTTCGATGTCCCAACTTCTCCAGTGTCGATGTTAGGCTTATGGCAAAGCTTCTTTGCCAAAATTGGCTCAGCACATGTCTAGATGATGTGGAAGATGTGACGTACCATTAATTACATAAAGACGTATTGTGTTGCATGAATAAACTGACATTTAGAGAAAAGTTTAAAGAAATGTACACGTGGCAGAAAATACTATTTCAATGTAATTTTGCAATTTGGAATATTGAAATATCTTAGAAATTGCGTTCCCTTAGCACATCTATAGTCGTGCAAATGTCAAACCTTACGTCATCGGGCATGAATTGGTAAAGAATAGATCCCTTCATTTCACACAGCCACGTTCGTTTTATGGGGCAAATATTTTTGACTTGGTGCGTATACTGTTATCGCAATCAGCGATATTATATACTAGATTTGAAAAAAAATAATTTAATTCCTGTTTTGTTAGTAAAGCATTGTAAAGCATCCCCGCCAGCGAAATATGTGACGTTCGCTCGGCATGACAGACATTCAAGAAGGGCAATAGTTCGCTTTTCCATAACCTCATTCTGCAGGTTGGCAGGTCTTTGAACGTCGTCTTTCAAGCTTTGGTACAGTGATACTCCGTTGTCTTGCTCATCGGCACAGCTCAAAGTTCCAAGGATGGAAATGGAAGAAGTTCCAAGGATTGGAAATTGAAGCTATCCTGAATCAAGGTTTTATTTACAGCCCCGTGTCATCCACAGCAGGTGGCTCGTGCCGGCGTCCCCTCCGGCTGACATAAACTTTTCATTACAGACTCAATCTGGCTTTTTTACTCCGAGGCATTTGAGTGATAATTTAATTCCCTTTCTCCGCCCTTTCATCTGGGGAAGACAGGCTCAGTCGAGCGCGGTGAACTTTCTTTAGTACACACAGATCTCGCAATGTCGCGGAGTGAAATTATGCCGTATCGTAGGATTATTGAAATTCACTCAAACCGACCATGCGGAAGTACTTTGATCCGTGAGCGAGCGTAATACGGCCGCTTTCCAAATTACCAGAGAATCAATCCGGGGAAATTGCGTTTAAAAAATGTCAGAAAAAGCTAGCAATAATCGTAGTCGACGTCCGGAAAATGTTTGTGGATGAACCGAGCGGGGATTGATGATCAATAACAGTCATTTTCTTAGTTGGTGGTTGATTGCTTTTTAGTTTCATCGATCGCCCTCGAGCACTTCACCCATGGACCAAGCTCCTTCCCTTTGTCCGGTGTCACCAGCATCACCGGCTGGTGAGATTCCACTTTTCCGACCGAGAGGACTTGCATAAGTGCCAGCAAAAGAGTGTAGTAGTCAACTTGTATTGTCAAAAGACGCAACTGACTGCCTTCATGTGCAGGTGAGGTGAAAGACAAGTCTTGGGGGAAACCGCGTCATTCGCGGATATCGTGAATTGAAACTGGACTAGGACGAGATATCCTTACCAGAGACGACCTCCCCTGCCGCAGTGAGCCGAATCCGTCACGCATACCTCCCAAAACCGAATTAGCTACCGGAAAACAAGCAAACGTTGTTTGTAGGTTTGGTAATAGACTGAGGAAGTAGTTTATTGCATTAGTATTGGCGATGGAAACTCAGTTATGAGGACACTGATTTGGCTGGAGAGATGATGAATGGTTGGACCGCCGTGACCTCTTATCGATGGCAATATAGCAGGGAACCTGGCTGATTGGATCAACGGGATGAAGAGATGAGACTTGGGCTTTGCTGGAGCGAATCCTCTGTGAGCTTCTGATGATAATTAAGATAATGCCAAAGCAAAGTCACATCAGTCGGGTAAAGCTTTGACCATGAGCTGCGTCTTTGCTTAGTGGGAGAAGAGAATCAAGCTATATTATCAGTCAGACGACCTCTTGCAAATGCCATATGGGATGTTAAGTAATGCAATGAAAGGATCCTTCAAAGTCCAAAGACTATTTACCCTTTTTCAGCATGCCAAACTAATTCGAAGCTAGGATCTACATTATGGACAACGGGGAAGAGTGGCATGACATAACTTGGGCAGACTGCGCCTGTACTGTCATGTTTATGTGTATCATCGGCCTATCAATGGTTAACCACGTTGTCTGGTTTAAGTTGTCGGACTTGCGGATTTGTAAGAAGACTGGTGTCATATTCCAGCTCTATCGAGGCACAGAAGGAGGAAAGCCAACCAGGCAGATCAGAAAACCTAAGGAGGTGAATACGGCCCTACGATGCATGCAAATAGAACAACAGCGTATATAATAGTACGTTGCTGATGGAGTGTCGCACCATTTCGTGTCGGTTTCTTGAGACAAGGGGGATATGAGGATGACGCCGGTCCCAGGCACCAGCCAGTATTACCGGTAACCAAAGCCCAACCAGCAATATGCATACAGAATCAGTTTTTCTGAAGATGGGTGTAGGCAAAAAACATATTCATGTATAAAGGATCGTCTATAAATTGTTGCTACAGGCAAATATACAAATACAAATTTTCCTTGGGAGCTCAAAGGTTCACTTGGCATTTTGTAATCTTTTCCGACACCACCGAGAGTCGTTAGTTATAAACTGGTCGGTCTAATTTAAGAGGACAGTCATGCTCTTTTTCATTTTAAGACTAACAGTCTTATCTACAACATCCACTCCAAGGCAACACAGTAGTCATTTGTCTGTCAATTTCAGTTCATATATCGATGTGTTCCAATATCGACAATCGATCACGTATCATGATTTACCTTTATTCAGCCAATTTCATTTAGGAATAGAATATGTATCCATTTGCGAGGATCGATCAACGTAAATGTGATTGAATGCACAGTCTGTTCCAGTTCAACTATATCCATCGTGGGTGTAGATTTAGTCAATGTAATGCGTGTACAAGATACGCGTCTTTAGGTTGAACTGAATCTGGAAAGACGCAATCCCTCTTCTCATGAATATTACACGAATAGGTGTGTATTCTAAGTATACTGAATGTACATGGTTTATGTATGTACATGTAAGCACTCCAATATTTGGCGAAGTTTTTACTGTGATTTATTTACACACGTAGTCAGTAGGCCTACCATCGATGTTTCAGTGGCACTCGGCCTACACACCGAATTGGCAGGCAGTTCAGGCTGTAAAGGCCATTAAACACTGCAGGACAACGGTCGAAATCAGCCCGCGCAAAAAATGAGTCTGTTCAACAGTACATGTACTCTCAGTGCAGCAGCACTCCAATGAACATGATAAAGTCGATGTTTTCGAACGTTTCACGTCCGAAGCGCAGTTTTTACATGTAGGTCACAGAAATCTGGCATTGCAGCAAAGCTAGGTCTCTGTGATCTAACAAACTGCGATTTTGGTTCTCTTGATCAAGAGGGTTAAATGTACCTCTGTCTTTGGTTGGGGGACTTCCTTTCTTTTACACTGATAATTATGATGGAAGGGCATGCAATAATAACAGGTTTCTAAGGTGAAAGACATAACTTCCTACTCGAACCCACGGACCCTCGCATAAGGCATATGATTTTAGCATACATGTACATGTACACAAGGAGCTGCATTCATGTAAGGATAGGTTTTCAAGCAAGGTCGATGACTCGCATCACGGATGTTTTCCAAGTCTAAAATTGCTTCATTAGTTGAGTACGAATTCAATTTTGTTACGTTTCTACTGGAGCGCAGATGAGGAATATTCTCTTGCATCTCATTTAATAACGCGCGACTTCGCCCGGGACTTCTTTCGTATATCAATAAATTGTAAAATGTCTTCATTGACGTGCAGTTCTATCAGAAACGATAGATTCTCCCCGATTCTAAATCGAATCAGAGACAATATAATATCGGCCTGACGAAAATTGATGTGCATTTCTCTGTCGCACTATGGTTCACCGCATAGAGAAAATCGAATCGCGCCCTGAAGAGATTTATTTTGGTGAAAAGAGAAAACGAGTTCGACTTTGTAGAAATCTGGTAATCTAATTGAAAAAATGATTGATTTGCAATGCTGACAATCTATTTGTCAATTTAATTGCGGTTGGGCCTTTCTTCGATAGTATCGTGTCCGCCCTGAGTCCGGAAATAGGTCACGTGATCGTGATGACGAGAAGATGCGAGAGACAGTAAGAAAAGGCCTCTTTGACTACTTGGAGAGACAAAAGTGTCAAAAAATCGACAAAATACTAGAAAGAAGGCGTATCATTTCGAAAAATTTTCACTGCACGTGAATAGAAAAGAAGGCTGAGTGGTTTTTCTGTCAGGGCCGAAGCTGTGTAGCATTGGCCCGGGAAAGTACGGAAGAGGCCATATCAAGCTACATGTACTTATGTGCCTCACTTGGATGGGTTCTTTTACTTGCCCTTGCAAAGACAAGGTAGANGTAAAATGTCTTCATTGACGTGCAGTTCTATCAGAAACGATAGATTCTCCCCGATTCTAAATCGAATCAGAGACAATATAATATCGGCCTGACGAAAATTGATGTGCATTTCTCTGTCGCACTATGGTTCACCGCATAGAGAAAATCGAATCGCGCCCTGAAGAGATTTATTTTGGTGAAAAGAGAAAACGAGTTCGACTTTGTAGAAATCTGGTAATCTAATTGAAAAAATGATTGATTTGCAATGCTGACAATCTATTTGTCAATTTAATTGCGGTTGGGCCTTTCTTCGATAGTATCGTGTCCGCCATGAGCCCGGAAATAGGTCACGTGATCGTGATGACGAGAAGATGCGAGAGACAGTAAGAAAAGGCCTCTTTGACTTGTTGGAGAGACAAAAGTGTCAAAAAATCGACAAAATACCAGAAGAAGGCGTATCATTTCGAAAAATTTTCACTGCACGTGAATAGAAAAGAAGGCTGAATGGTTTTTCTGTCAGGGCCGAAGCTGTGTAGCATTGGCCCGGGAAAGTACGGAAGAGGCCATATCAAGCTACATGTACTTATGTGCCTCACTTGGATGGGTTCTTTTACTTGCCCTTGCAAAGACGCAAGGTAGAAGATACCACGACTTACTGTCCCATACGACGGACGAGAAGAGCCAGGAATGATTAATCTCATATGGCCCGGGCTAGATTCAAATCCGGGACCTGCCGCTTGCTAAGCGGACGTGATAACCACTAGGCTATCACCGCTCCTGATTGCTGGAACTGGTGCGTCTAAAGTAGCATTGGGTGAGGCATTGTCAATGATACTTCGGGATAGTCTGGAGTATGAAAGCAGTTTGTGTGTGTGTGTGTGGGGGGGGGGGCTTGGACGTGCAAGGTGACCTAGATGAGACTGATTTGCAATTGGATTGATGGCAATTGATAGCCCAGTCAATAAGGATGTATACTTTATTGGGTCTACCACTGATAACATCATTTTTATGAATTTTTTCCTAAAACGCAATAAATCTCTGGTACAGGGTGTGCACTTGACTCTGGTACTCAAGAGGTTAACACCACTAAGTAACGCTTTGTCAATTTTGCAACCATGAAGATAACTGTGTACACCAGCTAACCAATACCATCTCCACAGATTCACCTCTGCATGCCGAGCTGTATGTCTTCCTAGTAAGGGTATTGACAGACGACTTACAATAGACTGTCAATAGATCTACCTACACGACGTCATTGCTTTATCCAATAGCACTGCTTTTCCTTTATCCTTATTGTTTGATAGTCAGTTGGCAGTGATTGATGATGTACGCCATGAAAGGAATTAAGCCTTAGTGTGAGGCGACTTCGCCGTTGTCTCTTTCTTTTCTTTCTATATGAGAAGTCTCAGTGGGAAGGGAACATCCAACTGCGTGCATTGTTCTCCGCATGGCTTTTTGTAGGGTGGCCCGCTACCTTGGCATTTTACCACCCTACCTTAGAAGTAGCCACCCTACCTTGCAGCCCAATTTTGTAATGGTTTTCTATTACACCCCCTACCTTAAATTGGTGACCACCGTATCTTAATTTGCAAAGTAATGGGAAATCCGTGAATTTCAAGGGTGCCACCCCACATGTACCTTAGGAAATCCTGCGGAGAACACTGTAAGCGTGGGAATCATTTTATGCATAGAATATAGTCCCACGGGGTTATTTTATATATTTATCACATATCAATTTCAGTTTTAAAGCAATCAAAATATTTTTCGCACAAACTTGGTAGGCGTACATGTAGATGCTCTAATCCTGATTACTCAATAATCTTTTTAAGGCATCCACCTCGCTAATTTAGTATGAATTAGGCTAAAAATACGACATACTGCTTCATCATCTTGTGAAAAGAAAGAGTTTAAACGCACACGTACATGTAGGTGTATTTTCTAAGAAATTGCGGGGGGGGGGGCTATTTTCGCAGCCAAGAAAAATTAGGACTTAGAGGGAGAGAAGCTAATCGGGGACACTTTTTACTTGCAAAGATATAAGTACATACTGCTTGTGATATGTGATATTATGTGATATTAGTACTTGCATGTATGTACATGTGATATTATATAATTATCATACCTCAATTTGATTAAAAAGGGCACTGGGTATTCCATGAAATATAGCCATGGAATAGTAAAAATTATCGCATGGACACGTGACGGTGAATACCGCGCCGTGATTGGTCGATGTTGCTTTGATAATAGTACTTATACAATACAACATGCGCGTCTAGGCCTCAGCTGGTGTTAGAGTGCTATCAGATTTATAACTTGTTGTAACGCTAGAATTTACTATCGATTTGATTTTGGCGAGACTACCGAATGAGTATGGGACTGTTTTGTGAAGTGCCTTTTAATGATAGTACTCGAGGAGTACATTCTATTGATCACCGGCAGATGTTTAAATCAGTAAAACCAAAAATAGATCTATTTTTGGTAAAACAAATTTCCATTAAGTAAAGTTACAAAGCGAAATGTGGTCGATTGTAAAGTACAAATAGAGATGTTAAAGCCGCACTGTGTATTCAATTCAGGTAGTGCTTACGTCCTCCGACGTTAGTGTGTGTAAAATGTACCGTGCTCTATCTGAATACTCAGGGCCAAATTCAAAAAGGTGTGCAAGACGTACATGTAGACACGTGTAACTTCGTCAAATGCATGGTGAAAGTATGTGCATTGGTGAAGTTACATTTGTCTAAGTCTTTACCGCGCGATGATCACCCTTTATGAATACGGCCCTTGGAGTTCTGCCTGCAATGGGTATGTGGTAGTGAGGAGGAAGCACCATCTTTTTGATCAACTACCGGTACTATTTAATTGAGACAAGCTTTCGACCCTACCGGGCCTTCATCAGGTCTGAAGGCAATATCATACGGCAGGAGTTTTATGCAGTGTTCTTAAAATTATTCTACAAACAACTTGTGTCGCTCTGCTTGCCGTTTTTTTTTCAATGTGTGTTGAAAACTAGGGCTTGATTCTTTGAAGTACATATCAGGCAAGCATTTTGGAGACCTTCACGAGACTATGAGACCTCTACCTGCAGCCTCCTAACACTTTGATGGGATGCTCTAAAAATTCAATACAGGGCGGCTTTAAGTGAAATAATGGGTATATGAAAAGCACTCGACACATTTCAACGCAACCAACATTTGAATACTTCCAAATTTGAAGATCGTGAAGAACACGTAGGTTGAACGCCAACAGAACGTGCCATACTTTATAAGGTGCTTATATCCTAAGCCGGTACACCGTAACACTATTACCAGATCACTCAAACCTCTGATGTTGCCGACAATCTTCCACTTGATCCTGAAAAATGCGCTTTGTATTCGGTAAAGAGATCTTTTCTGTGGGCTGATTTAGTATTGTTTACGTCAGTCGCTGTAGGTTGGCTGTATTGTATTATGTAGTTTCAAGTTCTAAACGTACTCGTCTCCCGTCAAATGGCAAATGGAAGAAACTTTTATCTCTGGCTGTTTGGTCACTTATCTCGTTATAATGCGAAGAACAAAATTGTTGAAAACAAATACTTAGCTTTTTCAGGTGCGAAATTGTTGAGTTTTGACATGATGACCGTATATGGGTACACTCAATATTCCACTTTCAAGTTTGGTTCTCCATCAAGGGAAACTTGTTCAAAAATAAAACGTTTCATGATCATCATATATGTATATGTACAGTCTTTCACGAAAGTTTATCTCCACCTGATACCTTGAATATTTCAAATACTACTGGGACAATTTTAACACGGTTTGTTCCACATGAAAGTATATCTTGTTGGCCATATTTCTGGATCCAAATTTTGGATATTTGAAAATATCATAATTATGTAATAGCGCACCAAAAAAACACACACCAAAAATCAATTTTTTATCATGTAATTTTTGTTGCAGTTTTGATAGAGTGGGACGTTTTAAGGATTTGGGGCTGTGTTTCATCAAAATATGTTGAGTGGTTGCTGAGATATTTGAGATTATCAAAATTTTGATAATTTGAGATTTTCCTGCTTTTCAGGAAATTCTGATGCCATTAGATAAAGCTAACCTCAGAATGTTGGTTTACAAACTTTTTGGACATTTTTGCGTTATTTGGGGAGAAATATTGCATATTTTTCATAATATCAAAATGTTGATACATGTATGTTGAAAAACATGCTTAGCTTCTAACCGCGTAAAAGTCCCAAAACGTCATACTTCTATGTTTTTAGGTAAGCTCTGTCTACTGATATCAAAATTTTGTGAAAAATTGGAAATTTTCAACTTACCGAAATTTTGATAATCTCAAATATCTCAACAACCACTCAACAGATTTTGTTGAAACAAATCGCAAAGTCTTTAGAATGTTCCACTCTATCAAAGCTGCAAAAAAGTCACAAAAAAATTACATAATAAAAATATTAATTTTTAGTTTTTTTTCTGATGAGCTATTACATAATTACGATATTTCCAAATATCCAATATTTTGATACAAAAATATGACCAAACCGTGTTAAAAATGGCCCTATAGTATTTGAAATATTCAAGGTATCAGGTGGAGATAAACTTTTGTCAACAACTGTACACTAACAGCCTTTGGCAGCATGCAAACTTTGTACAAAGGAAGGAAAAATATAACACAAAGAAATGCATTTCGTAGCTGTATCAAATTTCTTGTATATTCTCGCGACAAGTCATAGAGTGCATATCTTTTGACAAACCATCAAAATGCTGTGAAAGTTACGAGAATAGCTTATCTTTGATGGGTTTTATAAGAGTACATTTGTAAATAAGTCTTTTTAAGAATGGCAATGAAGTCAGTGGGTGTTGGTCTGTGCCACAAGGTACAGAAAATCAATTCAATAATACAGTGTATTTGAACAGAGTCTTGGATGTGGGACGATCACTATGATCATAGTGATACAAATATTTTTAAACGTTTTGTTCATCGTCTTTCCTTTTGTTGGTACGGCACAATTTACGCCTACCCCATCACAATCTGGCAAATGGTGAAGGCGACGTCTCGGTAGGTGGTGTCAGTTTTCGCCCACGGTGTAGCGGCGTATTTCACTTTGATTGCAGTATGTACGGCTTCGATGTAGTACATATTGATGTATATTCACGGATTTTTCCGGAGGTATGGATTCCACTGCAAGCTACTTTCCACCTGTGTGGGGTCTTTTACTTGCCCTGGTATAGACACCCATTAGGTAGGCCTAGAGTACAAGGGGCCAAGGCGTTCAGTCTCATCTTTTCAATTCGTGTTCTGGCTGCGGGATCGAACCCGTGCAATGATGCCGGTAAGGATTGTAACTCAAGCCTGTTCACCATACGTAAAAGCGTTGGGCCTAAATTTCCATGTATTCGACGTACATGTAGACCAATGGCATAACGGCCCAGCACCGAAAGGAATTCGAACAAACCGGCTGTTCCTATTAAAAAAACAGTGTATTTTGACATCAATTGGCCTTTAGGCGCTCCCTCGTCTACACTACACCCAGTATGTTGCCTATTTCGGCACTCTTATATAAATAATTTCCGAATCCCTCAGTGCAAAGTGTAGACGGGTTGAAAAAAATGAAAAATTGAACAATTTCCCACCAGACGCGTGAAACTTTAATCAAAATGTTCTGGTATACCACCACAAGTAGTGCAAGGACGATGAAAGCTAAAAGGAAGAGTAGCGAATGATCAGATGGATACGGTAGGCGATAGACAGAGAATCGTTCAGGTTTTTATAGGAATCAACTTCAACACCTTTGATAAGTACAGCCTTCTGACAAGCCACGAGTCAGATTTTTTCGTCTTTTTCTATATTTAACCACGCGATGAAGTGTCCACTCCAGAACAGGTTACTCCAGCAATGCCCTCAGAGTATTCCATGTAATGGCAGATCACTGTCCTAGTATGATCCGAACGTGTCCCATGAGGGTCTAGGACAGGATAAGGTCACGCATCATGGAGAATCGTCACTGGGATAGAATCAGTCATTCTTTTGTAATCAACTCAATGCAGAACACGAAGATCTCGCGATACTCCCAGAGGTCCTGGCTCGTAAACGACGGAAGGTAACCTTATTTCGTGATATATGTGGCATTCCGCCATAAAGTCAATAAGTATGGATTTCAGAAGAAGCTACAGGCTAGACATCGACAACAGCGACACTAGATATAATATTTGTCATGTTTTCGGCAGCTGATATCCCTGTCCTGAAGCATACAAGTGCTGCTTAATAGGTTGCAGTTGAAATGAGCGTTACCTCGGGCTCTGTGAAGTAAGACGTTGTTCTGGCTTCTTATACTGCCCGAGCGTTTGTTACACAAGTTTCTTTCGAGAGCAGCTCACTGCGAGGAAGACAGACCTCCTGTCAAATATATTCCATAACAGCAATCTGTTCTACTTGATTCTACTTTTGGCCCTCCGGACCCATGGCGTTTATCACACCATTTGTGCTAGCAAAGACCACAGGTACTTTACACCCAGATCCATATTTGAACACGTGAGAAATGGGCTAAAAACTTGGACAAGGAATATTATTTACCCATGTCCATGGGTGTAATGGACCAACTTGTTTTTACAGTGCAGTATCACCGAACACAAAAGTTTAGACGAGTCTGTACTCGAACCCACAACTTCTATATTAAAATTGGCTCATCAAACTTTGCTCCTAGCTGTCGCACTCAGTCCTAAAGAGAAACGTTGCGTTTCTTTTCGTAAAGAAATACTTCTTAGACACGTCAAATCGAACTAGAAGCATGGACAGGAACTCGAATGAGGAAAGCAATATACATCTTTATGGTCCTTCTTAAAGCTTGATTTGAGACTATGCAATCGGTCTCTTTGATCAGTACTTCCTACATGTAAAACCTTCCATTTCACCTTTCGCAACAAAGTACCAATATTGTGCAGAATTACATTGAAATTGACGAAGGTACTCAACGAAACCCTTTCATCTCTACTTCGTTTTTACGGCTCATAGATACGACATAATTAACTGCCACTTACATTTGGTATCGCTAGTGTAATTTTGAAGCATTCGTTCCACATCTCTAATACTCAAGTATAATTACGAAGCAATTGGAACGGCATCTCTAAGCATCCATATTCTTTGTAAACCAACGACAGACTAGCAGACGCTGTCATCAACTTCACCGTGATTAAAGGATAAAGGTACATGTAAACTGAAGGTCGTATGTGACAGCTGCCGAGGAGACCTTACTTAGAACAATTTCGCCAATATTTTAAAATGGGGATCCATTTCTTTCTACTGTAATTCCATTTCTGCAGATACAAACTTAACCATCCGAGTTAAAAAAAAAAGAAGAAAAAAAAGAAGTTTTATCGGCTTTATGTTGTTAAGGTGTCTGTCTACACTCTTTTTTTTGAAAGAGTTTCAAGCAGTATTATAATAAGTTTGCTAATCTCATTCACCTCGATGTGCTAGTCTATATTACACCTAAGTTTCTGGGTCGATAGCAAAAGTAAAGTCGTCTCCGAATTTCGCAAACTTTCGACCCCACCCCTCAGGCACTTTCTGGTAGAGACCCCAGAAGTGAATATCATTTGTGTGTCGTTTTCTTGTGCTCTACATGTGTGTACTTGGATATAAGTTTCTGAGTCCATATTCATAAACATACTTAAGTCAGAGTATGATACATGTACTTATCTTTTGTGTTGAACAAAGGATAAGTGTCACACTTTGACTAAAGTAGTTTTATGAATATGGCCGAGAGTATCAACTCTTCGGAGAGGTAAGCAGACACTAGTGAAGGCTCGCACTCCGTGCAAAGTGACTCTTGACGCCGGGAGTCGAGCAACACGAGTTTGCGGCATCATATCAACTAAATGATCCAATATTGGACGAATCTGGGGGTCAGGCGTCACAATACTAGCTAAGTGTATTTTTATTGGAATCAACAAAGCTGAACAAGCAGGTCACTCGATACCCTACTAGATTTTCATAAGTTTAGTGCATAGTGCTGCTTTGAAGTACATGTAACACAAAGCTAATGCAGCGATTTGGTACATCTAATCCAGCAGTATCTACGGACCTATTCCCATGTCACTGTCATAAAAATAATTCTGACTCTAATTGTTGTCAACTATGCTCCTGAGTGACATACCCGCCCAAATGTGCTGTCTGGTACGATATTTTGTTGCGAGTAATCCTCGAATAAAATACTAAGTGATATTTGTAAGCCATGGCCAACAACCCCGTCACTTCATGACACAATCGTTGACTGATTCCAATAAAAATCTTCTCACAACTTGTATTTAACTTCGGTGCAGTTCATCACAAAACTACATAATTCTGCCCCTCCCGTTTGTAGCATGAACTTTTAGTTTGTTATGGTGATGCCATTACAAATTTCTAAAACCGTTTTTATTCACCCAACATGCCCAAACATAGAGATGAATAAACACCTCTTTGTTAAAAAACCAAGCGCTTCCAATATTGATCATCAAATAGCGACCTGGATACGAATCCATTTCACATGAATTGCAGCACAATTACCATTTTGTTACATTCTTCCCTCGAAATATTACATCGATAGAAATATCCTTTGTTTTGTAAAACAAACCAATTTCCATCGATTTACACCGGGGTTTGGATCACTTTAGGCAAATGTACAATCACACACAACAGAGAATGTAATAACCGAACATCAAAAGCAATTAACTGTCGTCGAATACTGCAGAGCGCGATCGATCTAAAACTCTGTACCTGGAGCCAGTTGCTGCTTGAGTCGGTGCGAAACACATTCAACCTTTCTCCCAATCCGAACAACCTTTTTTTACCAATGATAAGTCGAAATTAGAAATTATAGATTTGCGATTGCTCTGCGACGATCGATTGTGAATCAAAGAGCCCGATTATAAAAACGTCGCTAATGAAGCCAGAATGTCAATCAAATGTGCATATCACAAATGACATTCGTAGCTTGGCGTGTGGTTCTATCATGGTGTGATGCGCATTTTCGCGACATGAAATTGGTGTTTGTGGCAGTGTGCGTTTGTATGTGGAGTCAAAGGTGGACGATTCCTGGACCAAATAAGTGTGGACCCACCAGCAAATGTTACCCGATCTGGGAAAACCGGGAACAAGTCTCCCAGGAGTTTAATAGGGAGTTTTCGCAAAGCCCCCAAAACGCCAACGCGAACGCCAAACCCATTGTTCGATGCGACGAAGAGAGCACCGAACAAAAGGATAGACATTCGCGTTGGCGTTTCGGAGGCTTTGCGAAAACTCCCTAGTGGTCCCAAACACGAGGCCGAAAACATCCAGACCTATTTTCAGCTCAACCAGACCAGCTAGATGTACATGTAACACCCTAACATGTGCAGTGACGAACAACATAAATCTGACGGCAGAAGTTGATCTATCGCCTGCTACTTCATCTTCGTCTTCGAATCAGAGCCCTCAAATCAGATCGTCTGCATTTCAAATTCCCGTATCGCCGCAGCTTAACTTTCCTACCGCCAACACAGAAGAGGTATTAGACGATTACCCGGATGTAAATTGAGATTTGCAGGTGTGAAGCAAACAAAAGAACATGCGATTTCTTATGCAAATCGCGTTAGAGAACTCGATAAAGATTTCAAACCGTCAGAAATGACTCCGTTTGGCTGTCAACTGCCTTCTTTGCCTTGACAATCGTGGATTACTTGGAGAGGTTTTTCTGATAGCTTACGGCGAAATGTGTGATTTCCACCAAAGCCGTGATATGTCGGAGATCGCCTCTTCGAGAACCTGCTATGCGTCGCCATTGTGTTTGTCAGTCGAACAAGTAGAGTTGATACAGACAGTTTTTTTCTTCACAAAATCTAGTTCGAGTATTCGTTGAGTCGACCACAAAATCTGCTTTTTATGTGCTTGTGCGTGACTACTGATTTTTCATTGCCTGGTTTCAGAAATTACTCTCATTCGACCGACAGAAGAGATAATAAAGAGTTTTCGCAAAGCCCCCGAAACGTCAACGCGAACGTCAATCCCATTATTCGATGCGACGAAGAGGGCTTTTCGTACACACACGGGTTTGACCCGGGTCTGGAAAAGCACGGGTATTTTGAACAGGTGTGAGAAGCTTAATACGTGTGTACGTGTGTAATTCTAATTATGCTTTCACCGTTAAAACGCAACAAGACAAGCCCACGTAGCTTTCAGAAAACGCATTTGGTTGAAATCACCACCTCCTTACCGTTGGCGGGTTACTTTATTTGGCGCTTCATTAAAAGAAAGGGGAAATGCGTTGCGCCAGGGGAGTCGTTGAAACTTTGTTAGACGTCGACACTTAATTAGCGAAACAAATGTACATTGACCTGATGAAATATGAAGTTGCTTTTGGCTGCTATGGTAATATATTATTTTGAACATTTACTCAGTCATAATTCATATGACAACCTCAGACACTCCATAGGCTCGTACACAAACAGTAAGTGTCTTGCTCGGTGTCTGCATAATCCTGCGGTCTTTGTAAACAAATTCTGCTTTAAAGAAGTAGGGACTACCTGTGCCATCACGGGCGATTGTGTTTGGTAACAAGAAGCAGGAAACCAGTCGAAGTCGTCGTCGTCATCATCCGGCCGGTAGGGGCCAACGACGTCGTGGTATTCAATGCAATGGCGGGGCACTGGCAACAGCGGTAAAAAAGTCACCGTGAAGAAGGCCGAGTATCCGTGTTAAGCAGGCCAAGATATACCATCCGATATAATTGCACAATAGATGGTATGCACGTGATGTCACTTCCTGTATAACGAACCCTTAGTTTATGCCATATTGGATGGAAGGTTTATTAGAAATTACTGAACTTAATGACACCAAAAGCAAAATATTTTGTTGACTACTTCTAAAATCATTCCAACTTTCTGTTATATGTACTGGAGAATAAAATCACATCTTTTCCTAAAATTTTGCATTTAATACTTGTTTATCAGGCATGAAAATTAGCAATTCACACCTTTTCTTTTACATTTGTAATGTAAAGTTTCCCTCCAGACCCATGGCTAATTATGCATGAATGACCTAATGGATTATGACGTATATACATGTACATGTAGCCTCTATATCGGGCCCAAAATGGGGTCGCGAGCTTCTGGCATGATGGGTAGAAGAAAGATTGGCAATAATATTGCCCATTTTGATCCTTGTGCAATAAAGTTATGGCATTTTACGATTTGCAAACGTCTATCAAATCATTTTTATCAAGGATGTCTACAGCGGACTGCAATTCATACTGGTAGTTGAAGCTGGAGTCGGAGTCGGCAAGCTGCGCAACCTACATGTATATATCACCATCCCTTCCCCGGATCATTTACTTCCATTAAAGAGTTAACCGTACATTTCCCAGCCTTTTGTTCCTGCCGCTTTGATCAATGTCTCAGTTGCCTTGGGCCTTGATCAATCGTACTTAGTATTGACTGCATCCAAATATAGGGATGGATGTCATGGTATGTCGTGGTACATGTACATTCGCCTTGTACCTCAGTGTAATCTACTGATCAAAGCAAAACAAGTCGTTTATTTAGTGAATAAAAAATACGATACGCTTATGTAGTGCTTATCCTAATCCTATACATTTACACAACAAAGAAAGTAAGGTTGTGTTACCATTATGACTTTACTGCACGAGAGCAGCTTGAGTTGTTCTTTGGGTAGACTGGAATCTATTGAACAAGCACGTTGCATCCAGGGCAGTGTGAAAATTTGATGACACGAATTGATAGACGCATGACAATTTCTATAACATTCTACGACAGGCGCTCGTAGCACACACGGAATCTGTTCCTGCTGGTACAGTCTTAAAAGTGCCTGCAGCAGAGTCCAAAGAACTATTCTGTAAATTTGTACATGTAGGTGATATTACTGAAGGTAATTTGGCTACCTTTCCTCCAAGAGAGAGACTAGAATGAATGCACCAGCATCGGTATCCACTGTAAGTGTCGTAAGCTCCACAAATCTATGGTAATATCACCAAAAACCTTTACAGAATAGTTCTGGGGACTCTGCTTCACGCATTTTCTCAAAATTATGCTATAATTTTTAACGGTGTATAAGCAAATTTGACGGTAACACAGAAATTGCAAAGGTGGGAAGGAAACAAGGGAAATCTTCATGGAAGCAAGACACCCAGAATCTAACCGGCAAGAACTTGTTGTTCTTTTGTAGAATCGACAAGAGAGCTGTCGAACTGTGATGCGATCTTATATACCCTTCATATGTCTCCCAGGCATGACAATGCCTATGCTCCTGTATTAATATCATCAGCTATTGACTGGGCACCACTCATTCACGTTCAGTTTTATTGCACAAATGTGGATCAAAATGGGCAATATTATTGCCAATTTTATTGCCAATCGTTCTTGTAACTACATGTATCATGCCAGAAGCACATGCCCCCATTTTGGGTCCCATATTGTGCAATAATTGATCATGTGTGGGCCGCTTAACACTCGCAAGTTTTTAACCCTTTTATTCATGGAGAAATGTAAAAGGTTTTCCTAGGTTGCATCACAGTTTGCGGTGGAGAGGACTGTAAAAATTGTTTGCACGAGGGAAAGTCGTGCCGTGTGTTCTGTAGGCTTTGAGCACAATGGAAAATGATCAACAACCGCAGCGCTGTGCCGGGGATGACATTTGCATTCACACAAATGTATCCCTCTCCACCCTTTTAACTGATGCTGCATCAAAATCATCTCAGCAACGTATCAAAGGCATTGCCGCCTCAAGTAATGATACCGTTCTCAAAAAGTCGTGAAGAGATTCTCAATCAAAGTCGTCGGCCATTAAAAACACGCTCTTTGCAGAGTCTAACGAGGTTTCAGCTCCACAGGGACACGCAGGGATATCAATTCGTCTTCTAGTCAGGGCGTTGGGGGTGTTTGAGTACTAGGATATCTCACTGGCCTCATCATCATATAACCCATTCACAACTCTGTTCCCAGAACGACTGGAGGTTTACACAAATTCATCAGGGCATACTTATCCCTTGACGAAACGGAACAAGTCGATGGTATGCGTGTATTCACAGCTCCCACCAACTCCCAGGCGCTAGTGACACAATCACAGTTGAGAACAAAACGGTGATCGATTCTGTCAGCTTTGATGGATCTTCTCAAGAAATTACTCAGGCATATCCAAGTGATTGCTGAAGTATTCATCAGGAGTCCTCGCATTTACAGCATGAGCTGACGTACGACCCCGCCTTCGGCATGATCAAACGTCACATGCATCACGTACAATACAAGCCCGAAGTAGGTTTTCACTCAAAGATACCTTAGCTGAGTTCATCTGACAACAGTCTAGTGTGAAAAGCTGGGCGTCGTGTTGCACTCCACACGTCACACCCGATAAGCCGTGACTGAGGAGATTTTGATAAGACATATTTCATTACTGTGGAAAATTTGACAAGGGTACTTTGGGGATTACAGAAAATTTGATTCCGGTTACTGACTATCGGAAGGACTCTGAGAGTAGCCAACTACATGTCGTACTTTACAACCACGTGTTACTTGATATGAGTTGGGCCGTATGCACCAACGAAGATTATCTTGAACTCTTTTGAGCCACAACTTTTCCATTGTCACATCATCCACTGGCAAACCTGAACAATTAAAAAGCTGGTTCAACCTGCGTTCCTATTTTGGGATTAGATTCCATGAATCGCCGCAGCGAGAAAACAACAAAACGTCATTTACTCTGCATTCTGGTCGATAGGAGGAAATATAAATTAGCCCGAGGAAGTATAAATTAGCCCGAAGAGGTCATCAAAGAGTGTTTATGCTCAGCCCACTCGCAGTAACGATGAATGGATGCTTTTTAGGCCATGCCTGTGTTCATCATCGAGCCTTACATCCCGCCGCCATTCGTCAATTTCACATTAGCTGTAGTTTCCAATTGATTAGACTAGAGTCATTGCTGTATCGTATGAAAGCATCAGCCACGATAGTCAATCGGTTAGAAGGATTCTTTGATCAGAGGCCTGTCCATGGGGAACGTACCGACGGCCATCATGGATGAGGTGTCGCTGCGTAGAAATATTTGTTGAATACCATTCAGGTTACTGACCCACGACGATTTCTTATTGAAACGATTTCTTATTGTTCAGAACCAATGTGCATAAAACAACTTAAGTGAAAATTTCCCCTTAATCTTTTGTTTGGTACAGTAGTTTAAGGGAAATGTTTCACTTAAGATGTCTTAAGAAGTTAGATGTTGCCAAACTTCACCACCGACTGACATTGAATCCGTAACTGAAGTAAAGTCTGGCAACACCTATCTTCGACCTAATGGAATGCGGAAGTCATGTAATGTGACAGAGCTTTGCGATTTTTAATCATGCCTGTCGATCACTTGTGGTCGTTCCCGATTGTTCGTGTTGTCCACCGGTCATTCAATAGCCGCGTGTGATTAAAGGTCCGTGGAAAATCCAACGATCAATTTCCTAACTTCCGCATTCCATTAGGTCAAAGATAGATGTTGCCATACTTTAGTCGACGGAGATTTCGCCCACCGTTCTCAGGGCTATATGAATATGACATAATTTTTCAGCAAATGAAGCTATAACAAACACAGAAAGACAAATACTTAGGCCCGTATTCTAGAAGCCTCCTTAACTCTAAGGTCCACTTCAAGCTTTTGTATTCTGCCCTGCAAACAATAGCTAAAGGTAAACCTAAGAGTTAAGGGAGCTTCTAGAATACGGCCCATAGAATCACGTCACGCAGAAGAAAAAATGCCACCAGAGCAGAAAATGTTGTGTTTTAACTATCAGCAAATGGTAACCTACAGCAATTCGACAAACAAAATCACGACATTCATTTTCATAACCATCGTAGTGAGTATCCTGTCACACCTAAGGATATCCCGCATGCAATTCTCTACAAATGATGCAATCTTTTGTTTTGGCGAGATTACAAGTGGACCGATTGTTCTTCCCTACGGTATGCGATGTTTTCGTTAAAGACGTGTTGATGGCAACGGCGGTTTAAAAACTGGAAACAAAGAGAACACTCGTATACGTTAGCCTCGGGTAAGCATAGGTGCATTGGTGGTGGCGCCTTCGGGTAAAGCAGAGTGACTGATAATTCAGACAGTGAAACGTTATAAGTGGCGTAGAGATTTCGCAATAAAAGGATTTTTACACAAACTTGTGATTTTTATATAAACTTTTGACATCTTTCTAGTTTGGCACGGAGGAAAAACGTCTCCTGCAAGTAGAAACATTAAAACATTTGTGTTGCCAATCGCACTGTTGCAGAAGTTCTGGAAGATGAGAGTTGTTGCTTTAACTCTTAGCCAGAAAGGATAAAAAATTGCCTGTCTCTCATTCCTTTCAAACACAATTCCTTCACGCTGAATGATGTATTTGACTTATACATACAATCTTTCGTAAATCGTACTAAATACGAATGTAACTATGACAATAAGTGCATAAGACTATTCAACAGCGACACAAAAGGTGCTGTACTCAGCATGAACCTACCTTTGCCGACCCGATTTAGAAGAGGATGAATACGAATCAAGGTGTTCCATAAAGGATATTTTCCTACTATTCATGGCACAAACCCATTCTCTACTAATCGGATGGTGTCTGACGTATAGGCCATAAGCTTCCTCCGTAAAATTCTAGCTGATGGTTTTCTTTGATTCATCAATGTTGCCTTTTCACTAGAGACACCAGCTAAGACTATCAGTGGGCGTTTTTTTCAGACAAATCATACATAATCCCCAAGACTGACCAGGGTAGCAAAAGTAGATTGCTACTTACGCGTAAGCCTTGCTTTGGAAAGAAAAAGGATCTGGGGACTTTTCGATTCACAAGGCGGTTTCATTCAGTCAGCAACACGAGATCTGAGACATACTCAGCAAAAACGTTGTCGTCTCCGAATGGTGCCATGGAGAACTGACGTTGGTCTCTGTTACCCGTGCGGTTGTATCATCAAGGGTTCAACACTTAGAAATGTAGCATTTTAACTTCAAGAGATTTTCATTCTGACTCTTTCATATGATAGGCAATATCCTTCTGCATGTTCAGTGCAAATTTTGTTGAATTCCGACTAGTTGATATTATGATACAACAGGACTGAATTAATGAAAACCCCACAAACGATGATGTGGCTGGGTCATCTGTGTACATTTGAATAGGCTTAAGTACATTGCACATGGAACACTGATTCAGCTGCAAATAGCTCTGTTATCCTCAGAAATGGAATTCAAGGCATCAAGTTGACAGATTCATTTTCCCCACAACCATAAAGAAGTTGAAGCTCCTGCCTATTACGACAAGCCAAAATTCAGGCAGTGAGAGACATCTGGTGGCAAGACATGAAGTGTATCCCTCAGTTACTTCATCGTTCGCAGTTAAACCTTTATGTTTGATTCCTTTATGGGTACATGGGCTCCATTTTGGTCTGTTTCATTTGAATGCCTATGATAATCATAATCGTTGCTCAACTGTGAATGAGTCAGATGCTGGAAGGTATCGAATAAGCCAAGTCAGCTGATAACGTACAGTATCTAATGCTTTTGACTCGAGTTATACCCTTGTACCTTACGTTTTTACCAACACAGAGTTCCATTTTCCATGAGTATTTCGCAGTCATTACCGAGATTTCCCGATATCTATCGAAGACGAATCATCATCGCCAAATGACGCAACACTGTAGACTGTATTCACTCATTTCAAATGACCAACATTAATCTCAGTCAAGTCACTTGAATCACAGTTTTTATGGCGCATCTCCATCATGAAAATCAGTTTCATAAAAATCCAGCCAATACATCAACGTCCCCGAGTGGTCAGTTACCAGCTCAGAACTTCTTAACTGGGTCTGATAAATGACTAATAAATACCAGTTTAGGAAAGAATTGGCATATAATGGACATGATTTATCGGTCTATTTTCGCCAAGCTACAATTTCCATGTTAAAAGGACCAATCAACTTTGAGTGTTGGGTCCAAAGAGAGTTCGTCTTCTGATCTTCATGACCACAGTAGCTTCATTTGTGAAGGACAGGGAACCAGGAAGAACAGCCAATGATCTGTGCCCACAACTTTGAGGGGGTAGTTACACAGACATCATTTGGAAATGTTACAAATATGATCTAGCTATCGTCATTTTTTATGATCAGTACATACAAATGTATTTTTTTTGTTAAAGCCACACTGTATTCAGTTCCGAAAGTGCTTACGTTCGCCGACGTTAGTGTAGTGTAAAATGTACTATGCTCTATCTGAATACATTAGAGATCTGCCTGCAGTTTTTTAAATGTGTGCTGAAAACTAGGTCTTGATTATCTGAAATACATATCAGGCATTTTTGGGATCTTCACAAGGCTAGGATGAGACCTCTACCTGCATTCTCGTAACACTTTGAAAATACCGCAAAATTCAATACAGAGGGGCTTTAAATTTGATGATGAACATTTCATCCTTAATTCTAATGCATAGCTATCTGCCTCTCTTCAAGGAAAACTCGCAAAATATCGATTAAATGAGCCGAGACCGTTTATGAGCGTTACATACCTGGAGCACAGATCGTTACTATGAATTGATCAACATCTTTTCGTATAAAATGTCAAATACGCCTCGAAGGAAAACAATTTTGTCAAGCTTTTCGACACTTTCTACACTGTAATTAACTGTAATGAAAAACGAGCACTAATGCGACATGCAAAGTGTCAAGCAGATTTTTTGAAAGTCCTATTTTAGGCTGCGACTGCATAGAGCTACACGGTATACGGACACGCCAATTAACAATGGCTTCACGGTGCCGAACCCTTTGTAAAGGCTTTGTTAATCCGCGTGTCCGTATAGCGAATACAGTATTATCCAATTGAGCTACACAGTCCAGTCATCGGTAGGAAATCGTACAATGTTGCTGACCGGCAGCATTGTTGCAGTACAGCAGCACCTCGATTGGAAGTCCACTATGAAAGATAACGAGGCAGTTACGCTGCCGTCGGTTTTCAGGCAAGCCGGGGAATGAAAACCCAAAAGCAGTGAACGCCGTTAATGTTGTTCCGAAGTTATCAACACTTTGTAGCTATTATTCAAAACACAAATTGAAATTCCTTTTTATTTGCTTTAGGATACAGAAGTCAATTCCAACCATGATTGCCTTCGCTGGTATTGCAATTTATAACTACATTTGATTATGAAATAGTCGGAAATACAAATTGAAATATTCTCAAATAATAAATTGGATTACGTCAAGGCACCTGCTCTTTCGATTTCGATTATCCAAACTTTCCGTCTTTGCGTTTAAAGTATTAGAACCGTACGTTTTTGTCATAAGAAGAATTGGATCCACATCGTAGCGAACTATCTGTGAGACGAAAACAATTGTTGGGGTAAAATCACTTTTAATATTTACTAGCATATTGACCCGCGGCGAACACATTTTGATAAATAGTCGGAAATACAAATTGAAATATTCTCAAATAATAAATTGGATTACGTCAAGGCACCTGCTCTTTCGATTTCGATTATCCAAACTTTTCGTCTTTGCGTTTAAAGTATTAGAACCGTACGTTTTTGTCATAAGAATAATTGGATCCACATCGTAGCGAACTATCTGTGAGACGAAAACAATTGTTGGGGTAAAATCACTTTTAATATTTACTAGCATATTGACCCGCGGCGAACACATTTTGAGGGAGTGTGTTTGTCCTTGAATATCCTCTGGTAGAAGTTCTGTTGCTTTATTGATGAGTGTGTTTGGAGATGGGACAGTTTCATGGCTAGGAATCCATTTGTTAATCGTTTACCGTCAAATCCACGAGCAGTGGAGGAGCAGTTTTGACTTTCTAAACAGCAGCATCACGTCTGGTTAATTATACCTCTTCAATCAGCCTAATGCTAAGATGAGCCAGATTCGTGGTATACATGTACATGTAGGTTCACATGAGTCCTACTGTGTACTGTATCTGTTGACCAGCCACTGGTAGGTCACTGGCATTCTGAGACTGTCTATCTTGTAGATGGCAGCACAGGTCACAACACTACCGATTTTCTCTCTTTTTCATACAAATAATCGCTTTATTTAAAACCAAAATGCCGTAAGGGCACTCTCCTCCTATTGTACTGTACACATAGGCCGCTCTTCGTAGGCTTCAAGCCCTAACTACGGAGGAGATAGGGCACAAAGTCCGGTCCACCCGAACTGTCATTACATAGCAAGGCATAGCACATAATAGGTCAATTCAGGTTGATAACATATCCAATATGGCTACCGTCCACTATAATAAGATGAGGTCATGTTGACAGGTGCCGGTAGGCCTATTTCAGTGACAGCTCGCCTTGGACCCTGTGAAAGTTTGAGAGGATAAGTAGGCTACAGCCAATCAGTGAAAATGCCGCATTATGCATGAGGTGACTCTGTACCCTCCCCAAATGGATAAGACTGGTGTCCTGTTCAACCTATACAGCCAGTGGTAACACCAAGGCTGGACTGATACTGTTTCGAACCTTAGCTGACAAAAATGGCCGCCATACTTTTCACCACTTGAGAAGTTCAACGCGCTGTTATAGCGTGACTAACCATTCATCAGGTAAGGTAAATGTAACATGCTTCAACTCATTCTTTTATGTGTAGCAACAGTTTCAAATGCCAAATTGGTAACTTAGATCATCAAATAGATAGATTTGAACAGCTTTGTCGAGCATTGACACAAGATCATGATTGACCTCGCCACCATGAATTAGTGCTGTGGTATACAGTGTACATTTACCGCATCTGTAAACCTATAAACGAGGTTGCCTAAAGGTAAAAAAGATTACGTCGGCCACCACTAGATAGAAAACCTAACAGAGGCGCTTAAAAAGACCCTATTTCTGAACAGGAGTAGTACTGATCTACTGATTAATTTTGGAATCTGTCATCATGACCACTTAAACGTGGCTTTAAAGTATTTCAAACTCTGGTATCGTTTTCAGTCAGTGCACGAGTTGCTTTCAGGCCAGTAATAATAATGGACATCATCTCCCTGCAGAGGAATTTCGACTCTTGAATTTTTCGATATCGGCTCCGGGGTGCAAACAGAAAATCAGAAATTAGGCAAATGTACATGTTCAATTACACCTGATGAGTTTTGGATATTCGAAACTGATTACACAGCAGTGAACAGTTAATACCTACGGCTATTTTTCTCGTTTCAATTTCATAAAATCAACTCTGGGAGATTCCGGGGGACTTTTGCAATGCGCGCAGGGAGTTGTGAGGTCGGAATAAGCGAATTACACACCTCGGGGGCTGTAAACATTATATGTGCATCCCCTCCCGGATTGATAGAGTTGATGGTGATATTGCAATGATCAACGAGGCAATTATCATATCATCTGGCACCAAAAGGCAGAATAAGCATAAGTCATTTAGTTTTAATTTTTCAAACGAGTTTACTTACATGTACATGTACATGTAAGCGGCCTATCCACGTGCAATATTATTGCACAATATGAGGATCAAAATGGGCAATGTTACTGCCAATCTTTCTTCCATCCATTATGCCAGAAGCACATGACACCCATTTTAGCCCCCATAATATTGTGCAAGAATATTGTAGGTGGATGGACCGTTTTAGAGTGCGTGGTTTCGTCGGCTAGGGGTGGAACCATTGGTGAATGGTTGTAGGTAACGTTAGGGCAGACTTTTTTTTTCAAACCGGCCGACCAGTCAATATTGACATGAAGAGGCCCATAAACGTTGAATATTATTGCACAATATGGGGCCCAAATGGGGTCATGTGCTTCTTGCATAAAGATTGCCAATGATATTGCCCGTTTTGATCCTCATATTGTTAATGCTAAAATCCATTTCAACTCAATTTCAAGGAAAATGTAAGGTGATTACGCACGACCTAATTAACCTTAGTTGACGACAGAAAAAAGAAATAGGTGTTAGGTTGTCACCAGGGTGTGATCATATAGATCAGGCAAGGAGGTGTTTACTCAGGGGTGTCTCATCTGCAGAAGGTTACTAACTTCGTCGGCAGAGGAATCCACTAGGAAATCCATTGCTGATTTTCTGCGTTGCCAATTGCTTTGCAACCTGCCACCTGCGATTGAATACGACCGCGAGGAACTGCTACCGGTCGCCGACCGATTACCGACTGAAATTGGCCACATCTTCGCCATTGGTGGAAATCACGTCTAGCGAGTCCACTACGGCGATCTAGTGCCCAGTTGCAACGCAACCCAGTTATTAAAGTTGCAAAGCAAGTCGCAACGCAAAATCAGCTTGAAAATCAATGGTGGATTCCTAGCTTTAACCGATTCCGGCGGTGATAACTCCCCTTAGAGATGGAGGCTACCTGTAACCGTCGGTATAATATTCCGCCCCGATTGCTCTTGTTTAGGAATCTCATTCCGCTGTGTTCTCGAGCAGTCAATCCTCTTAAGGACCGATCACTTAAGCCCCCTTATCTTTATTGTACCACGCTGTACTGTGCTATTGCAATTTAAGGGGTTTAGGGCAGGAAAAGTAAGCGTCGCGTTTATCCGCACTGTCTGACTCGTCGATAAACAGGACTGACGCCAACATGTCCTTATAAGGAAACCATCCATCGAACGAAGTGGTTAAACACTTTTGACTTGGGTATTCTTTGACTATCCTAAGCTTCTGTTGAAAGAAGGTTATGGAATGGATCAGCATCAGCAACATAGCTGTACCACCATACCAGCTCGCTCACCAGCAATATCAGCTGTAGCACCAGCACATCAGCTGTAAAGGCCTGTACCCACTGACGCGATTTTTGTGGCGGAGAGCGACAAAACGTGGCGATTTCACAGGCCATAGAAATTTGATGCTACTTTTTCAATGGCAGAAATCTTTCGTTATTGCCTTTCGCCTGTGAAAAAAACAGGCCAACGCGAAATCGCGGCGTGAAAATGCGACAGTGGCGGGGTTCAGGCCGAAACACCCACAACACCAGCTGAAGCATAGCCACACCAGCTCATACACCATCATTCGCTCGAAGATCGAAGATCAGCAGCACCAGCAGTAATACATAAGTGGTGGAACCAGGCACACGAGCTGTAACACCTTTAACCCCAGCTCGAACATCCTTTTCAGACTCAAAACCAGGAACACTGGCATCACCAGTAGGGGACGAGCCACACCAGCTGCAACACCTCCAACACCAACTTGGTAACACTAAAAACAACTGGCATAGAAGCCTGAACACTAGGAACACCAGCTGCGGCACCGCCACACCAGCTGTAAGACCAACAACACCAGCTCGAGAACATGGCAGCAATATCAGCGATGTCAGCCCTAAAACAACGAGACATTACATGTACTATTTCCATGGCTGTAATCCCAGAATCAAGTTATTCCACTATTGCAGTTGTATCAGAGACGTCGCAACCAATGTGCGAAAAATATCAATAACTTGCTCCGCCAACGCCGTATGCCTCCTGGGACACTCGTAGCCATCCGGCTAGACAAACTCGGTGCTGCGGCTGAGCGTGAAATCGACACACGGACCGCAGTGATGGAAAAAGTATTCCCCAGGGAAACAACTGACTAATATGTAGGGTTTTTTTTCGGTGTGGATTTACACACTTCCTCCATGGGGATTTACCATATATTATTGGTAATGCTAAATCAAAACAATGACAACAAACACTTTGTGTAAACAGTCTGGTTTGGGGTCAATAGTTTGATTTGTTTAAGCAACGTGATTCTGTTTAGTGTAATGTTTCCTCTTCAAAAATCATTACTGTGCACAGCTTACTTTCGCTTAGGTTCAGACGCGTCGCAGAGAATGAATGACTTTTGACGCCTACATGTATAATGAGGACACAAAGTTACATCCCTAATGTTGATCCTTTTTCTTTTGCTTGTTAGGCAGTCTCGGATGTAAATGTCAAGTGTCACGTGATACGATCGTGAGAGCCGGTTTGATCAACACGATGCAAATCTTTTGTAAGGCTTAATATTACATGAAATAAGCAAAAATCATAAGGTTTGAGAATCAGATCTTGTCATATCATGAAACGTGTATGTCCATCTTCTCACTGGTGTTTTATTTCATGAAAGTAACCAAATAAAAGAACAGGGGATTTCAACTGAGACTAAACGCCAGGAAAATAACCAGAAAGAAAGGGATAATCCACACTGCAAAAAATCATCCGTTTTTATGGGTACGGAGCCGTGAGTACACACACCAACATGGGAACAATAAACTCATCCCCAGGTGTATTGTCCCGTATGATGGGTACACAGCGGGCCCATGGGAAATGGGCTTAAAAAGTCGACAAGGTATTTACCATTGCCATAAGTACGCTGTACCTATATCTTTTTACAGTGCATTACCGTTTTGAAATAGTCAACTTCTTTTACGATGTTTGACATGTGACGTAAAATGCTAGTCATGAGGTATACGAATGTCCACAATCGGATGGAAATAGAATTGCAAAAAAGACAAATGAAAAAAGGAAACGATTTTAAAGGCCTGGGACCTGTTTCATAAAGTGACTTTAAGCTAATGCTACCTTTAACCAAATGAAAAATGCATTGAGTTAATGGTACCATTAGCTTAAAGTCACTTTACTAACTTTATGAAACAGGCTCTTGGCAGATTGATACAGTGGTGTGTTGGTAAAAGCGTTGGAACTGAATATTACTGACATTTTCTCCAAGAAAAAGCAGCCTAGGACACATTTTGAGTGTTCTCCAGGCGCCACCTTAGGTTTATCATGTATACTGTTCTCACAAATCCGCCGAACTTGCTACAGGATTGTATTTTCCAGAAAGCAGTGTAGTACTACATCAATCTAAATAAGACACCTTCGAAAGCCTCTGACACACTTGCCCAGCCAGCAAAATTATGTCGTGGTCACTTGGTGATAATGTAGACCATCCTGGGATTTTTCGGGTGTGAATCAACCCTTCTATGCAGATAAGTCTACGTGTCAGCCTGCAGACGCAATTATGAGGCCGTTACTCTGGCATAAGTTGATGGAATATTGACGGAGGAACGTAAAGAACACTGCAGACAGCAGCGCATTTTTCGTGCCTTCCTTCAACATACTGTGGCTCATGGTGTATGAAAAATCGAAAACACTTCGTCACAAAGTGAGTTCTGCAATTACAGGAATCTCTAAGTTGTTTATCACGTCCTTCTGTAGACGTGGATGGTGCGGAATATCAAAGCATAGCTACCGATACGTTCCCTGCTAAGGAGAACTGGCGTCACCATCGCTTCGATTGTTCAGTCAACAGTTTATCGTGACACAGTACAGGGTCGTATTCAAGGATCGAGTTGTCTACGAGGGAAAGACGTGAGGGAGGAAGACACGCACATTGCTTCGAAGTTGACACGGGGATATCAGCCTGAGAATATCAGAGGTTCTTACGCTCGCGGGTCCCTTCCTCACTGCATCTTTTGTATGCGGTGGCGATGGGAGCGAGCGGTAAGAATCCTGATTAGCCTACCTGATGATAACCAATATCAATATTGAAGTATTGGTTCACAAGGTGACCCTTATTTTCAACACTGTCTGGCATGTCTGTTTTCAGCTATATATTTTCAGCTATATCTCAGTTGTTGAAGGAACAACAGGTTTGAAATTTGGCGTTCAGTCATGTTCTAGCATGGGTGTTTTATTTCTGTGAGAAATTTCGAACAGAAACGCAGTGGAATTTTTTTACAGAGTTTTTTGGGTGGATTTTAGAGGGTGTATCGGTTTCTGGACTATAAAATTCGTATTAGATGGCGAAATATGATGTCGGTTGTATATTAGAATTTATAATTCCTAACAATTTTGCTTTTCTATTATGAGTTGGTGAAATGGCTCAAGTTGACGTTGACGTGGAATTTATAGGCAAATTTCGAGGTTATCCTCCACGGGGTCTCTATTTGGCGCGTAGGGCTATTACTATATCCGCGGTGAGTGAAGCGGTTTAGTGTTGTACATGTATATACGCAATGCACAGGTAGTAGATCTATATACTGCGTAATGGCTGCTATCACTGGTTGTTGTGTTCACGCCATCATGTGTGATTTTATGCCAATTCACAGCTGCTGAAGCCTGGGCGAATGAGGTCGAGTGCCACCCCTACTGAAGTCACCTTGTGAATCCTGCCACCGCCAGGCTTGTTTCTACAGAAGTATTTCAAGTATTCAAGTATTACTCAAGAATACTACCCACGTATTTCCAATGAATTTCTGTAGGGCTTCATCTATCATCTACCCCTGCATCCATGACTTTACTACCAGGCAATGGGCTTTGAGCTGGGGACGGCTAGGGCGAGAAAGGCAGCTGACTGATGTCAGCAACTTCTCATAGTGTTCCAGAATCACAAACCAAAACTTGCTTTCTGTGTTAACAAAAGAACAGCCATATCGTGTATCAAAAAGCTGTCGATGGTACAAAGTTGGAAAAGGGTTTCACCATAACCAAAGATCTACACGAAACAAACACCTCCTTCAGCCTGGTATAGATAACAGAATATTACACTTTGTCGATGGGTAGATAGGCTTTAGTAATAACAGTAACATTGATAAGGTCCTTTAAAGGATCAAGAAAGCTTTGCTTTGATACAAGTAGCAAAGTCCAACTTTGAATTGAGGGACGTCAAAAACTATTTTTGATGGATTAGCGGTGTGGTGTTAGCAGTATTTGAAACGCCCCACTTCCTTTGTAAGTTTTCTTTGAGAGCAATCCGATATAAGAACAGGGATTTACCAAGCAATGTCCCTTAAAATCTATTCCCTTACTGGTAGAGGCCTGAAATATATTGTAGATTAATGCCATGTGTACGTACAGTGAACATTGAAGATGGTGAATACGGTCCGACAGAAGGAGATGGTTATTTAAAAGTTTTTGGCACTGAATCGGCATTTTCGGAAAATTTGATCCGAAATTCGCCCGTGTGAAATCGGCGTAAGTAGGGATCAGCAGGGGCCATATTCATAAACATGCTTAAGTCAAAGTGTGACACTTATCTTTTGTGTTGAACAAAGGATAAGTGTCACACTTAGACTAAAGTAGTTTTATGAATATGGGCCCAGGCGGGGCACGTATGCATAAAACATCTTAAGTGAAACGTTTCCATTAATCTTTGGTTTGGTACAATAGATTCAAGGAAAATTTTTCACTTTAGATGTTTTATGCATACGGGCTCGGATTTTTTCATGTTTGGACTTTTTTTTTGAAAATATTCATTTTAACCGATATTTTTGTCAAATACATCAAACGTATTACCACTAACCAAATCAAAGTGTAGGAAGAGACTAGTTCTTTTGCATCCATCANTTTTTTCATGTTTGGACTTTTTTTTGAAAATATACATTTTAACCGATATTTTCGTCAAATACATCAAACGTATTACCACTAACCAAATCAAAGTGTAGGAAGAGACTAGTTCTTTTGCATCCATCAATTGATCGTAGGCAAGACATACCGGGCCTATTCTAATAACAAGGCAAGAAGAAGAAGTCAGACTATGATTCATACCGTTACATCTTTTAGTAAAGATTTCAAAACGTTGATAAAAGCACAACGCCCAATCGCTAAAGACTGTAACACAATTCCCTAAAAAATTACAAACGAATGCGATTATAATGTTATACCATTATTGGTCTTCAATTGCTCCAAACATGGCTTTCCTTTGATCTTGGATGGGTGTCCTCAGTCCCTGATTATGTTACTTTCATCTTCCTATTGACTATCATATCATACTGTAGGGTACACCGTATCCTGTCGATCCTATCGTGTTGCCAAACAATTGTCAAAAAGATGCAACGTTTCAAATACACTTTGATCTACCCATACTCGGAGCTTATAAGTTGAATATGACTTTTCTTTCCGATAAAATCACGTGATATGGAAGATCAGCCTTCCGTATCGTGTTGCATTTATGATTATTTGACGTTGAAAAAGAGACTACAAGATCCAGTTTATTTAAAAGTGCGTTTTGATAATAAGAGTAAGTGACTGAACTTAAGAATCTCCAATGACCCAAAACTTTGGTTAACAAACTTCAGTGCCAAACCCTAACCAACTGCTTCTCGAACATCCGGGCACTTCCGGACCAGGGCCCATATTCATAAATATACTTAAGTCGAAGTGTGATACTTATCTTTTGTGTTGAACAAAGGATAAGAGTCACACTAGACTTAAGTAGCTTTATGAATATGGGCCCTGGAACCATGGGCCGTATTAGAAGCTCTAAGGTTTAGGCCAATGAAAATTGATTATTAGTTTCTCGTCAACAATTTTTCAGAATTTGATGAGGGTTTTTTTTTCATTATTCATTATTCATTATTTTTTTCATGCAAAAGACGACCCTTTTGAGATTCACCATAGCACTACAAGTACCGTTCAAAAGGGCATACTTGGTAGTATGCCCATTTTAAATGGACACACCAACTACTTTTGAATGGTAGGCCTAGGGCCTACTATTTATCAATTCTGAAATGATGATGATAATTGGAAGGTTTTATAACTTTGATACTGTCCATGCCCGTGTCCATGCCAGTTTGTGTAGCTATGATTAAAATTGATAACAATAATGTTTTGGATTAAAACCATGAATGTCTTGTTATTTATTCACAACATGACAGAAAAAACTCTTCCACTAATTGGAATTGTGCAGATTTTGTGGAAATAATGTAATTTTTGTAAATAATGAAACTTTTTGATGAGGGGGCCTAAATCAGATGCGGGCGGTGACGAGAAACTAATAATCAATTTGCATTGGCCTTATCTTAGCTATTGTTTGCAGGGCAGAATACAATGTGGACCTTATACTGTAGTTAAGGAGGCTTCTTGAATACGTCGTAAGGGCCAAGGACTTGAAGGACAAGAGAAGAATGGAAAAGAACACTGTGGGCCGTATGCTCGGGTCGGACTTTAGCCTCAAATATAGGCTAGCTGAAGTTAGACTTTCTCTATGCTTGAAGCATTGAGAAAAGTCAGACGTTGATGAAACTCTGGCTGATGTCCGACCCTAGCATACGGCCCTGTGAACCAAACTAACAAACCATCTCTGTGTGAACATTGGCCCCCAGAACATCGGCATTGAAATAAACATGCAAAAAAATGAAAGCGATCTAATTAGATCGTTACCAACTGTCAATCAATTATCGATTATTGACCAATGACAATCAAGCGTGCGATATATCCGGCGCTGTTCATATCAGTGTCGGCACAAACGAACGAAAATCTTCGATCATGTTTTCTCAAAAGTACCGCCAGGTCAATGCATCAATAAAATCGAATGCAGGCCATCATGGTCACATGATTTCACGGACTTTACTGGTCAATTATTGACTCATCTTGGTTGCTTTCAATCTAGACCCTTTGATACCATGAATTCGATTTTTCTGCTGTAAAGGCTACTTTTTTACCGTTTTGTATAGTACATGTAGATGTATTTGGGTCTTTGTTATTTTTTTTTCTCGCGGAACTAGTCGACCACGCCCAAGGTGGATTTTTCTACAAAAGAAGAGTCGGCAGGATGGAGGCGAAGATCGAAATGAAGATGTGGCTTTGACATCCAACGATTTGATTGGGGAATTTACAAATTTCAGCTAATCGAGAACATCTAAAAGCACTGACTCTCAGTGGCTCTTTACGTCGATCGCGAGGGAGAGTAAGCACGGTGACTTGTACCGTGTGCCTTTGCAAGGGCAAGTAAAAGACCTCATCCGCAAGGCCGTTGCTAGCTTTGTTCGCTGAGGGCGGGGGGGGGGCATTTTAAGCAGATGAGCTCAACGGACGTGGGCTTTGCCTTCGGCGTCGAAGGGGCCAGTTTTGTGTGTGTGTGGGGGGGGGGGGGGCTCCCCCAGAAAAATTTTCAAAAATTAGAAGTTGAGATGCGATTTGAGGTCAAGGTCCTGCACTCTGAGACACGAACAATGAGGGGGGTAGGAGGTCATTTGCCCCCCCCCTTGCCCCTTTGCTAGCTACAGGCCTGCATCCAAGTGAGGAACATGAGTAGCTGGAGATGACCTCCCCCGTTCTCACCAGGGCCAATAATGCTACGACGTCGGCCCTGACGGGAAAATCTAACACAAATACAAATGGACTGACTATTCAACATTCAGTTCCTTACGACGTTCGCAGAGACGAAGGAATCGAAAGACTGCCGATAGTTTCCTACGGCTCAGTTGCCCACCATACAGAGCAAACCTGGCCGAGAAAACCTCACGAAAGCAAGGTCAAAAACACAGGACGAATGAACAGGACTGAAATCAGTCCCCAGCTGGCTGTTCTAATCATGCATTTCAAACCTCGAATTGGGAAAATTTGAAACAATCGACTCGATTCGGATCACTAATGGTCCACAGGTGTCCCTTAGCTTATATCATCAACAGCTCCTCATTCCAGAATATGAAGATTCATGCCGCGTCCCAAATCTGATCAAGGCAGATCATTGTGTATCAATTACGCAGGGAACATCCTGATGAGATCGGATAACTCCGAGATGAAATATTATCCCGCAGATTACACCCGAATGTAATCGATCATCGAATCTACAGACCGCTATTTATAGCCAACTAATCTTGTAATCAGTTTCTTTGCGGCCATGTGACCTTTTTCACGTATCTATGCCCTCTATAAACCACTGCCTAGCGTGCCCAGGTGCCGTTTATAGACGCCGTTTCGTGTTTTAGTAATACCATTTGCTGCGGAATGGCATCCCGCGTGGCGCTAATGGGCAATTCCACATTTCATAAATGCCATCCTTGCCGAATCACGACTCTGAGTGTCTGATGACGGAAAATGAATCTCATTGACAGTCAATTTTTTTCTTTATTCGTGATACGCTCATGTCGCCAGAGCTGACATTTCGCCAATCGCGAACTTAAAACAAGTCTACTTCAGAAAGAATGCCTGGCTGATTATCCACGTACTAGACGTATGATCAAAGGTTCTGTATCATACTTTCAATCAAAGACGGCTAGTATTTGAAGGGCTGAAACAAAGGCCCTTTTAAGTCAGATTTTAGAAGGAACTGACCGTCGCCATGCATCGCTAGCCTGTCACGTCCGCTCAGGAAGCGGGTGCGAGTCCAGCCTTGACAAAATGGGATTAATCACCCTACTGGCTCTTCACATCCGTCGCATGGGACAGTATGTCGTGGTGTCTTGCACTTGTGCCTTTGCTAGACGATGAAAACTCCTCAGCCGAGTGATGAACACAAGACGGCCTCTTCCATACATGTACTTACATGTACCAGGGCCAATAATGCTTTGGCTTCAGCCCGGCCTGGTGGAAAAAATCCAATTCAATACACAAGTATGGTGTTTTTCAGTGTGGCCATTTTTCTGTGTGACTCCCATTGTGTGGAACACACTGGGAAATAGACTCTCTGTTTCTCTGTGTAACGCTCATTGTCAAGTCGCGCCTTATTCCGTCAATCTATTGTAATGTCACACTGGCACACGAGCCACACTGAAAAACGTTACACCCGTCCGGTTACAATTTTCCATGTTTCAAGCTCAAAGCTGCACATCGTGCACGTTTACGGCAAGCTCTGAAGGTCAGTCGACATCGATATGGCGATCATGCAGCTATGATCTGAGAAATCAACCATTTCTTTTGCTATAATCTACATTATATTCGTAACAGTGCGGCCATCGAGCGCCAGGATCAACCATCCCTGCCACCGAACAAATTATTTTCTCCCCGACTCTATTCCCCATTGACTGAAGATAAGAGAGAAAAAACTTGGGATCGATTCATCTATCGGTGATCGTAGACGCCAGGATAAGGAAAGTCAGATCGATGGATCCATTGAGAAGACGCAAGAGAACTTTATGGGATAGCTTTGATGGAGGTCATGCAGAGTGTGCACGGGGCTCTACGGCTTTGAACTTGTGTCATACTAAAGATAGCCGAAGCCGTACGGGCTTACGTCGACTAATAGCGTGCCTCCAGGCTGTCAAAGAAGAAAATAACCTCTACGGAAAAGATATACTGAAGCTTCACATAAAGATGTCTGCATGCCGTCCAAAAGTACTTGAAGCATAAATGCCCCCACGGGAAATATGGGGGTATAATAAGTCTGTTGCGTCTAATAAGGGATGTAAATGTAATGAGTTTCCGAACCAGGCTTGGATGAGTTGAACCAGTGTCAACGAACATTACAGTTTCAGAATCAGTCTTGGCCGAGTGACCAGTGTCAACGAACGTTTCAGTTTCAGAATCAGTCTTGGACGAGTTAAACCAGTGTCAACGAACGTTTCAGTTTCAGAATCAGGCTTGGACGAGTTAAACCAGTGTCAATTAACGTTTCAGTTTTAGAACCAGGCTTGGATGAGTTAAACCAATGTCGACGAACGTTTCAGTTTCAGAACCAGGCTTGGACGAGTTAAACCAATGTCAACGAACATTTCAGTTTCAGAGTCAGTCTTGGACAAGTTAAACCAGTGTCAACGAACGTTTCAGTTGAACCAGGCGTGGACGAGTTAAACCAGTGTCAACGAACGTTTCAGTTTCAGAACCATGCTTGGACGAGTTAAACCAATGTCAACGAACGTTACAGTTTCAGGACCAGGCTTGGACGAGTTAAACCAATGTCAACGAACGTTACAGTTTCAGAACCAGGCTTTCAAAGTGTGCTGAAAACTAGGACTTGATTCTTTGAAGTACGTATCAGGCAGCATTAATCTGGAGACCTTCGCGAGACTATGAGACCTCCACCTTCACTCTCCTAACACTTTGAAAATACATGTACCGTAAAATTCAATACAGAGGGGCTTTAACAATACATTTCACTCATCCACATCTGTGCTGTCAGAAACTCGTCAACCTACAGAGCAGAGCTCATCACAAACTACTCCGACAGAATATCAACAACTGCTAATCTCCAGCTACTTTAGCGCAACAGGAAGGTTTTATAGCAACAATAAGCATGGCATGTTTGCCTTCCTACTTCACCAAACGATACATTTCCTTCTAAGAAGCTGCTACTATTGCCTTTTCGTCAGCCTGTGCACACATTGCCAGGTATCGATCGTGTGTTTTCCATTATTGGAAAAACTTCATCGCAAATAGGGTTTGACTTTTCGATAATGATTTGATCGCGAAGCCACTGATCTGGGAGGCGAAAATGCAAAATGAAAAATGTACTTGAGCCCTATTCCCCGATTGGTGGCACCACAAGCAAGCAACTTCTTCGTTTTCGCAATTTCATCCTGTATATATTTATTTATTTACCTACATGACGTAGTGTGATGTGTAATGTACTTTGTTTGAGTCTGGCAATGGTGGTGGCCGTAATAGCAAAGGAGGTGTACGATGAATTTGCATTAGGGACGGGACCTGTATCAGTAGGGAGTTTTCGCAAAGGCCCCGAAACGCCATTGCGAATGCCAAATCCATTGTTCGATACCACGAAGAGAGCATCGAACAAAAGGAGAGACGTTCACGTTGGCGTTTCGGGGGCTTTGCATAAACCCTATAGTACCTCGCCACGTTCTACATCTTTGTCAATAAAATGTACAGTCCTACCTTTAGCGATAGAAATCTTTACGATATCTTACCTGAAAATATAAAAAAGTAAGAAATTAATTAAACATGGCGTTGAATTTCATATGCGATTTATAATGACGAATGCAATTTACCTCTCTCACTTGAGAATAACAAATCAAGAAGAAATCACACTCAGTCGTGTGGTCTTCGTGTAGAAGAGAAAAGATGATTATATAGGAGAGAACTGATAAAGGTTAACCATTTCCCGTCAATTTAACCGACCACTTCAGCAACGAACGCCTGGGAACTTACATGTAGATACACTGTAAAAAATCGCCCTGTATCGTGGGTGCAACACACATGGGTATAGGGAACCAACATGGGTACAGCAAACTCACTGCGAGGAAAACGGGCCTAGTGTCAAAAATATTCCATGGATTCTACTTGGTTCTATTTTGGCGTTTATCACCATGAGTACTGTAAGCAACGGACATCGGTCCTTTATATCCAGATGACCTCCATTTTGACCCAGGAAATCCACAATCACGAAGGTGTTAAAAATAGAAAGGTTTCCACATAAAAGTTCCTATACTTATCACCTGTGCCAGTACCGGCCAATCAGATTCACGAACGCGATAGGCAGGACCGGTCGTAACATATGCAAAAGTCCGATGTAAAATTGTTAGGACCGGGTACCAGTCCAGTTTACACGTCCAATGGGATCTACTTCCGGTCGTACCGCTCACAGCGCCATCTCGCCGATTATTTACTCAGGGTTCCTCACTCAGCAGGCAGTAGTGTGTGACACGCTGACGCGGCGAGTAATAATCTTTAACTATAAGTTACAGATACACTACCCCTCAGCGATCTCATCCTTCCTTTACTATAAATATCCATTTACCGAGGAGGAATCGCGCTAAATACAGGCTTTATTACGCGGCAAACAGCTCCAGAGGGAACCGTTTTCAGATTAATAATTGATCTTGAATTTTAATAGTGCGAACGTTATCTTTTGAGTTATTCAGGGTGTCATTAACGGCAGGGTGCCCGGGGAGTGACATAACGCAGGGTTAGGCAGGACTTGTGCTACAGCTGATTCTACGGGAGCTGTATCTATCCCTTATCGAACAGCCTGTAGAAAAAATCCGAACGTGCCCCTCAAAGACACAGAGATGTGGACTTGTGTTTTAGTATCCTACTTCTTCGCCCAGGCCAGGGCCGACGGCACAGAAAGTCCGGTAGTGCTTTCGGTGTCTATCGGTAGTTTAGTTAATTTGAAAATAGGGAGGTTTAGAAATCAAACGATAAACGTAAACGTTAACGATAATGTTATTTTTGTACCGAAAAGGCTAGATAAAACCCGGTGAATGTGTAGTATGAAAAATAACGTTAAGTTTACGAACGTTTATCGTTTGATTTCTAAACCTGCCTAACTGACGATAGGCGCCGGTAGCACTATAGGACTTTCTGCGCGGTTGGTCCAGATCGGTCTTTGAGACGCCATTTTCTTTAAAAATAACTTCATTATTCATGTCTTCGATGATAGGTCTTTAAACAGCCGTATCATTTTCGCTATATCACCTTAAAGTGGACAGTCAAGGTGACTTGTCATAGAAAACGAGATGAAACTGTTTGATACACGGATAGACGTTGACAGCTCGAGAAAAAAACTCAACTGCTGTTGCCAGCGTCTTTCTTCTCAGAGAGTGATGGTTCTTTTGTTATAGATTAAAATATTTCTTCTATTCTTGCACTGTTTCGTGAGACTTCAATCGTTTCAGAATGAGACTCATTATGCTGAGACTTTTTCAGTGTTATAAGTTCCAGGCACCTAGACATTGGCGCGAGGGGCGCTTTTGAAGACTTTATCAATAGTAGTAGACTCCCAACGCAGTTGTGAGTCGCGCCCCCTTCGGTTTACCCTCTCGCCACAACTGCTTCACTTCGTAGAAGTCGGCGCGTTTGGCCAACAGATGGCGTCAGGGCCTGGCGCGAGTTTTATAACCTATCAGCACGCTGCTTTCAGAACTCTTTGGCCCGTTGGCAACGGATGTTCTTGTGCTACTAGATCACATGATCCGCTCAGCCAATGAAAATGTGTCTCAGGCCAGCTTGGTTATGAGTTGCTCGGTGCTCTCATTGGTCGACTCTCAGCGCCATCTCTTGACCAAAGGCGGAGAATTTTACGAAGTGAAGCAGTTGTGGAGAGCGGGTAAACCGAAAGNCGAAAGGGAGGGGGGGGGGGGCGATACACAGCTGCGTAGGGAGTTTAAAAGAATAGTAGTACTACGGAAGCGCGTGAACGGTGTATGCTTGAAGGCTGTAGTAGTGGGCCTACCGTAGGCACTTTCCTGACTGATGTGCACGCCGTCCTTTTTATCCGGTGGGAAACTCTGTAAAGAGCTCCAACTGTAATTGGGAAAAAGAGGTTAAACCTGAAAAAATTACCGGTAAGGAGTTGGAGACGGCACAATTCACTGCACTGCACAGACGACTAAAGGTTTTGGTCCTAAGAGAGACAGGGTGCCCTACTTCCCATAATCCTCCCTCAAGTTATATGTAGCATCGTTGGATTAATGAGGAGTCATTTTCAACGCTTGCCCCCAAAAGACGGAAATGTAGCAGCCAGACGGGATTTTCAGAGTGATTATCTCTGCGAGCCATGTCTGTGAGCTTAAAAACCAATGTATGCCACCATTCGGAATTCTATGGGCGGTTATATCCGCAAAAAGTAGACGTTGACAAAACAGAGACGTAGATTACAAAATCAGAGACGTGCTTTTAGAAAACAAGCATGTTCTTTATCAAAACAGAGAAGTTTAGCTGTGATTGTTTGGAGTCGTTTACAAAGGAGACGTTGGGTGCCGTTCGAGTCTTAACAGAATTTGGAGACGTGCCTTTTTTCAGACGTTCACATTTTTCAAACATAGCGATAATTTTTAATGTTACGCCATACACAGACGTTGACATGATTTGGAGTCGTTCATTAATGAGACGTTCGCCGGCGGTTTTAGAAAAGCACAATTTTGTGATCTAAGTCTCTCTGTTTTGTCAACGTCTACTTTTTGCAGATATACAGCCCGTATAATTCCAACTTCATCTCTGTGAGCTTGATGTTCGCGATACTTCTCACAGACACGATTTCCAAACTTGCGGTGCTTGCTGCCACTTTCAGTTGCTATAAATTCGACATTTTCATGAAATAATCGTGCTGGGAACAAGTTCGGAATTGTAGAGCACCTTGTTTTTGCCCTCCTGATGGTAGAAGGCAGCGACTCCACCAGTGAACAGTGGGAGTGACGACCATTGGAGTAATAACTATACTCTACGCTGCTTCGAAAAAGCTGTTACGTCAATCGGCAATGTCCCACTGATCACAAGCGGAAACCCTGCCTCATACATCGAAGGGCAGCATTCGCTAGCAACACACTCCATTGAGTAGAAAGGAGCATACCTTCCTCACAATGGAGGTGCACGGTGCGCTTTAAAGCGTTACAGATACCAAGTGTTTGGAGAAGCTGTCCAGTGCAACCTGAAATGTGAAAGAAAGTGCATTTCAAGACGGAGTGCAGACAAAAAAGGGTCGCTACGTGGACGTGCAACTAGTGGAAAAAAACTGAAAGCAAATCGTACTCATTGATATCATTTTTGCCCAGACAAGACGTCGGTCCAAAAGACCTCTTTCGAAAGTCAGCTCCAACAAACGATGTACAGGCCAATGCACAGGGAGTGCATGTACATTGTGCCAATGTATATTATGCTAACGCACAGGGAGTGCATGTATATTGCTGGGTTTGGTGTTACCCAGAGCTGTCGTTCGAAAGGATTCTATAGTTTAGACGCTGTCCAAGGAGGGTTTCTCACGCGAGTGGACTCTCAATGGGTTATACCAAGAATATATAAGTACCAAGAATGTACAACTCCAAATATGTGCCAAAAGTGAGTTTACTAATTTGCCTTTGGTGAACCTGTAACTGAAGGGATCTTAATTTGTGAAGGATTATTGTGTAGAGAAGATCATTACAAACAAAATGACACCTCCCGCAGTTATATGCACTCAGAAATAACCGAGCTACAGAGTAGTTTTGAATGGACCATATTTTCGACAAATTGATATCGTACTTGATCTCGGGGTCGGGCACTCTGACCTAAACAACAAATCCATGGTTTCACCAAAATCAAAAAAATTTTGTACGCCAGTAATATGTCTGTAACTTTACATAAGAATATTGCCGATATTTTAAATAATACAATTCAGTCGACAACCGTTAAATCTAAACATTGGTTATTTAATTAGAAGGCCTATAATTACTGTACGCCCTCTATTATCAGAAAAAGTAACTTAATGCCCATCCGTTTGATTGATTACTAAGTTGTACATTCTTGGTACTTATATATTCTTGGTTATACACAATTGTTAGTTTCCTTACGGCTTACGCCGGCTTCACCAGTGACTCACTGATCTTCGGTCATTTCTGTATTGGCACACATTGTTGGAGGCGCGAAAAAACGAGGTCACTTAATGTCTGCGCCATCTGTAGCCGAGCTAAGAACTAACGAAAACACAGGGATTTCGAAAAACACGGCGGGCTTGCCGTGTTTCAAAAACCCGTGTTTTTCAGACACGGGTTCTTGAAGTCCGGCAAGGTGTGACCGCAAAAAACCGGGGATTTTATGTAGTGTAATCAAGGCTTATGTATCTAAGGCACAATTTCCCCGTCCAATGTGAATGATAAGCAACATGTGTTAGGATCGATTGATACTTACATGACATGGGCGACCTACCCAATGATCTTACACTCATATATCACGCAAAATAACATATTACTGCTTTGTAAAGATCAAACCTTTTTGTCAGTTGTATCTATTTTCGTAGCCAGCCCTGACATCATAGAATTGCCGCAGTCTAATCTCGGCTAAATGTGATCAAAACATTGAGTATCAATCCATAGAAAAAAGCTAACACTCTAGCAATCAGCTAATGTGCTCTGGCTAGATAGCGGTATTAATTGACATCATAGGGTTATAGTAGCTTTAGTCGTGTTTAGCCGTACGGGTCATGGAAAGGCTAGCGACGTGAAGCGTAGCCCGTATTGGGCGCGGCTGATAGTGGCGGTGTTTATAATGAAAGGAAAGTCATCGACCAAAGGAATGATAGGAAAGCAATGAGAGCATCGGGCAAGTCCAACTTCGGTATAGAAGCTCTTCACCCAGTGGCGGATCCAAGGGGGAGTGCCTGCGCACGCGCAGAAACACTGGCAATCCCATGGCATCATTTTAGGTATGATATTGAGATAACACCATTCGGGGACTTGGTGTCCTCGCTTGGTATATCTCAGGACACGCGGTGAAATTTGTTCCTTCGCTTATAGTTGTAGATCACCATATTTCTACAACCACCACTAGCGAACAATAGGAAAGACCCTCGCCACCAAAGAAAAAGCAGTGCGTCCAAGATACGTATAAACATCTGTATTTCATTACTCCCATTCGATACCTGACGCACCGGATTCGCCGCTACACCGATGAGGTTGACCTTAGTCCCTCGTTTATTCGCTGCAACACTCGTAGTGCGATACAAACCACGGTCATAAAACCCCGCCGGGAATTGTGAGCTGTGACTAAAATCGTTATCGTTTGATGTACAGGCTCGATCTCTCAATGGTGTTTGGGTTGAGACGGCAACAGGCTCGTGTAAAGTTTGCAACGAGAAGTGTCGGAAGGGTTTCGGTTTCAGTTTCCGAGTGAGTTACCGCCAACAAGGAAGGACGTGAAGACAATGGATGAGGGTTGGTTGATAGTCTCTTGTGAATCTTTGCCGCTTCACCGACGACACGGAAGCCGTCTGGTAGGCGACGCATCCTTGACGCGCTACAGGGAAATGTCGAACTATTTTGCTCAAAGGAATGTGTCGACGATATTCAGACACCCAGACTTGATAAGGGCAGGGGTAGGAGACTGACTGGCTTGTTAGGAAACCTGAAGCAATCTGAAGTCAAAGGGCCGGTTTTTTAAACGATAGTTAAGGTAAACCTCGGTTTAACCATCTGCTTTTCTGACAAACCGTGAATTAACCAAAGTAAACCTTTTGACTTTTAGAATGTTTGGCTATCAACGATTCCTAAAATCGAAAAATTCACTTCGATTAACAAACAGTTTGTCCACTGAGGGTTAATGAAACCCGATGGTTATCTTAGCCATCGTTAAAAAAATTGGCCCAAAGACGTCGTATCTTGTGTTCATATTACCTATCAACGCGAGATAAGGCGTGACGTGACTTCTGATGCTTCACCGTATTCGATGTCCGAAAATACATCAGAATTTCTTTGATGTTTGCTGTTCAATAGCGTCGCATTGTTCCCTCAGATCTTGTCGTATCGATCCAAATTAAGATAACAAGAATGAGATGTAGAAAAAAGTCTGTAATAACATCTGTATCTATACTTCTAATCATAGTCAATTGATTTTCTGAGAGTGTATCTATCACCTTGTCTTGTTTTTCATGAATAGACACGCGCGACAATTAAGCCGCTGATTGATTTTGCATCATCGCGAATGAGAAACATCGCGTAATAGGGATCTGAAATGTCACACGAGACAAAAGTCCCACTCTCGAGTCGTCGTGATATCTGTTGCAGATAAGCCAGGCTCGGATAGTCAGCACTTTCTCTCGGAAGCTTAAGACCTACATCATGTTACAGATATGGGCTATCAGTTTCAATATTGTCGAATGGTAAACAGAACGAACAGCAATGATATGTGATGCATATAGGAGATAATACCTCTGAAGGTTGGCCGAGTGCCTGACAAGAAGGAAAATGCTACAAAAGGACATATGAGAACCCTGGTCTAGGCTATTGAACAGGAGGTACTGCAACGTAAATACAGACGAAGAGAAGGCATGAACAGATGATAAGCGGTATTTTCCAGCAAGATACTTTGGCGTTGGGATATTGTGAACATAAATGTCGCTCGGAATCATCCAGACGTCTCCTGGTCCAGGCAGTTGAACAGGAGATGCTGCAACGTAAGTACACTCTTGTAGGAAAGTAAAAGTACACCAAGTTTTAATAAATATCTCAAAAAGAGGGGCTGTCTCAGACGTATTGTCTACTTGACTGTACGTGGGATTTATTTTGCTAAAAAAATGCCAAAAGTGGCATTTTTTCTTGAGATTTTAAAAGGGAGAAGTTGCAGATGTTGGTCAGTCAGACAAGTTGAATATAATGAAGAAAGAAAACGGAAGATTTTTCAAAAATTGTGAAAAAAGTGATTTTATAAAATGTCATTTTTCTCCTAATCTTTAAAAATTGAATTTTGGCAAAACACAACGGGCCGTATTCTAGAAGCTTCCTTAAGTGTAAGGTCGACCTTTAGCTATTGTTTACAGGGCAGAATACAAAAGATTAAGGTCGACCTTACACTTAAGGAAGCTTCTAGAATACGGCCCTATATAGGCAGGAGCATAGGAAGTATAGGCAGGAGCATAGGCAGGGGTATAGGCAGGAGCATAGGCAGGGGTATAGGCATATAGGCAGGAGCATAGGCAGTATAGGCAGGAGTATAGACACTAGTATAGGGAGGAGTATAGCTATATAGGCAGGTGCATAGGCACTAGTATAGGCAGGGGTATAGACAGGAATATAGGCAGGAGGCAGGTGCATAGGCAGAAAACTTTCCAAAACTTGGAAAGCAATGGTAACCGGCTGTTTATGAACGATACCCGTCTGGCGAAATCCTTAGCGACAACGCTGACTATGGTTCTATGCCCAAATGCCATATCTGTACCTCCAATGATTTTTGAGATATTTAGGAAAACGCGATGTCATTTTACTTTCCTTCAAGAGTGTACGTGCGAAAAGAAGACATGAAACGAATGATAAGTGATATATTCTGACAAGATACCTTGGCAGTGGATTGTGAACGTAAATATTGCTCGAAATCGTCCAGACACGGCTGAAATTCTGGACGTAAGTTCATGGCGCGGTAAAAACACAAGAAACGGATTATAAGTGGAGAGGTATATTCTGACTAGATACCTTAGCACTGGCATTGTAAACGTAAATATCACTCGAAATCGTCTACATGTAGACGTCTCCATTATTAGGAACACATAATTAATAACGTCGAATGAAAAATGCCATCTGTATTGTGGCTGTAATCAATCGACATTCATTATGTATTGTCTACAGAATCATCTTCCAATTATCAATGACGACGAATCCTTTTATCTCTAATTACACCGATGGCTCAATTCAACACATCCTCTGTCTTTAACAATAGGCCCAGATAAATCATAGACAATAATGTGCACATGAGGCCAGGCACATGAATTCCACGTGTCTGCACCTTGTGACGATTTGTGTAAGTGTGTGTGTGGGGGGGGGGGGGTCTTTTGCTTCGCCTCATTCAGCATTTAAACTGCGATTCGAGGGCAGGTTCTTGCGATGATTTTCCCATCAGTTGCCAATAGATATACGTAACCACCATGACTAGCTCGATGGGTATTTATTTATACTCATCAAGCTAAGCAGGCAATCTGTCCATTTTTTTCGCTTTCTCTCCGCTCTCGAAATCTGATGACCGTTTACAATAGTAAAACATTTCGTCATCTGAATGGGCTCAATAAAGGCGTTTCTGCTGTACTATAGTTCAAGCCATATACATGCAGGCCCTGAATTTTAATTTTAAAAAAGTACAAACAATTTGACCCTGTGCGCGGGCATATTATGTCTTTCGAATGCCCACGGGAAGCTTTCGGTATATTCAGCAACTGACGAATGAGGTTGAAAAAAATCATTTCTTGGGCATCCCGTAGGCTTTTACTCCATTTCTTGTAATTGACTGAAATGTGGCCTCCCATCACGAGTAACAGATTTTGCAAATTTTCGACCCCAACCGGGGTCTTCTTCAGGCTGGCACTTAACAGTACAAGACTCTAGAATAGACTGAGCTGAGTCCCTGAAGTAGATCTAAATATCCCTGCAAACAAGATGAGTGAGCAATTAAGAAAAGAATAAGGTCCAAGCCCCACAAGGTTGCTGGACCTGAAAGGGTGTCTGTAATAAATGGATGGCTGGTTGAGCTGAAAGAAAAGAGATTAATCAATTAAGGCAAGTGTGAATTCCTATACAAAACATGGCTTGTGTAATTAAGAAAGCCGACGGATGGCTACAGAAGACAAAAGAGGCATTGTAGGCCTAAGCTAAAGCCTGCACACTCTAAACAAATTGATATGAAAACATATGAATGTGGGAAAGATTAAGAAAATGGAGACTG
>NMRB01000227.1:162527-185115 GCA_002633025.1 Notospermus geniculatus | reverse complement strand
CCCCCCCCCCCCCCCCCCCCAAGTACGGAAGAAGCCACCTCTAGCTACTCATGCCTCACTTTGATGGGGTCTTTACTTGCTCTTGAAAAAAGGCACAACGTACAAGGCACCACGGCTCTCCCATACGACGGACTGAAGAGCCAGGGATGATTAATCCCATATGACCAATCCATAATGAGTTGAATAGGGAAATGACCTCCTGAAGTCCATCATCCTATAGACCGTGGAAATATGGAAAACAAAACAAAATCTGCTGACACTTAAATTTCTCAGGAACATATGCAAAAAAAGTAAATTTTGTTTAACATTTTGTTTCAAACTACATATTGTATTAGAGAATAAACTCGATAAATCTTAACCCTGGGAGTCCCCAGGGAATGAGTAAAAACACCGACACCGTCATCATTCTTGATGCTATACCAAACATGCAAAAATTAAAACTCTTATCGGGTTCAGATAATTTTTGTCATCATAAAAATAGGGCCTCTGGCAAATGAAACTTTCAACTGCGTTAAATTCAGCGCTATGGGCGTGGTGACGGTTATAATTTAGGAATTGCGTCATTTTTACATAAAGCGTCAATGGCGCTAGAAGCCCGGACTAGGTCCCGGGCCACTTGTGCGTTTTGCGCTGCGTGATGCGTCAAATCTTTTGTTAGGAAGCAGAACGGCGGAAAATAACAAAAGATTTGACGCATCACGCAGCGCAAAACGCACAAGTGGCCCGAGACCTTTAAGGCCTGTTTCCACTAGACCGGTTTCCGCTGCGGTTTGCGGCGCCGGAGCGGTTTTCACAGGCATTGGGATAATTAACATGCCATGTATTGTTAAACCATCGAAGGATTATCCAAAACCCTATGAAAAACTGCTCCGGCGCCGCAAACTGCAGCGGAATCCGTTGTAGTGGAAACAAGCCTTAAGGACGCCGAAAACGCCAAAGGATACACCTACATGTCCTGTAATTGTACCAAAAATTGTCCGTCTCGAAAAATTTTTCCACTATCATGATGCAGAAAAAGATGGCACCATCAAAGAGTCCGCCTGGCGTATTTTGCTGTAACATAAGAAAGTATTCGACAATCTCGCGATGGAAAACTACTTTCATGATTTGACTTCGACGTCTGCAAAAATTTAAAAGAAAGAAACACGCATTAGCAAAATCTGCTTTCCTAACGCGACAACGTCTGACGCACTTCCTTTGAGAGCGTTGTGTGGGTTACCATTTCCAGCGTGACGGGAAGTATAAAAAGATTTCATACATAAAGGGGTGTAGTAGAAAGTACGCTTCCATTTTGCTTCAAAGTACATGGGGGAGTGCTTCCTTCCTATTCGCTAATGAATGCGAAAGATGGCACAGACTAGACGGCAACCTGCAGGTTAACTCGTCGGCAAGAGTGGGCGAATGACATCCAACGTTCAGTAAGAACACACATCATTTGTACGGTACAATAAAGTAACATGTGTACAATGGGGTGAATGCACCAATTTTACCAAAACTACAATGTACTTGATAGTCTAGCAAAGCGGTTGGTCCAGGTGTGATAGAATCTAATGCCCCCATCTTTCTGATGTCCCCCTGCCTTGTTTGTCACAGGATTAAGGGTCGTGGTGTCTCTGGAGTCCCACTGAACGGTGCTACGTAATCCGTAGATGTATTGTTGGGGGACACCACATATCGGGGGCCTTAGATTCTATTACACACCGGGTTGGAATCCCGTGGCATGGGATTAACCATCCCTTGTTCTTCAGTCCGTCGTATCGTATGGGACATTAAGCGCTGATGCCTTGAACCTTGTGCAGCTACAAGGGCACGTAAAAATACCTCATCTAAAAGTGAAGAACATGAGTACTTGAGATGGCTTCTTCCGTACTTACAAGGGCCAAAAATGCTTTGGCTTCGGCCCTGACGGAAAATAATACAAACCAAAACTACCGTTATGCATCCGGTTTGAATTCGAGGATGAGGGATTCACAAGAAGCCACTCGAATAATGATCACTGCATTATTGACAAAGTTGGAGGCAGAAGTCGCCTGGACGTAGCCGTAGCCGTGGGCTCAGTTGCAGTCTTCCGTAGCCAAATGCAGTTGTCAGTTTTAGGGTATCACACGACATAAATGTATGCTCCGTAAACATTACCATCTGGGACGTTAGCCAAGTCAATGACATAATTGAGTTTACGTCGTCTGGAAACTTCTACACTTGGAAGCCTTCAAAAGTGCATTTACCATCGATCAACTTTGCTTGATTTGGCGAAGGAGCAAACGCTAATCAAACTCACTCGAATGTGTACGTCTGCTGCACTAACCTGGTTTCAGATCAGTTTGGTAGACTTGATTTCAAAAGGCGTTTGCCAAGATTGAACCGCGTCTGACGTCCGTAACTTAAGTTAAGGGACTCACAGGTCGACATTGCGTCTTGAAGCAACTCGCGGCAAGTAGCTTTCCAACTCGCAGTGACTGATCAGTTGCCGATTTTGTCGACAGCGCGCTTGCGTCTCCGAGCAACTGCCGGATCAGCGAGTTGCTTCGAGTTGCCCATGTTCTACATTTTGGCGACTGGTTTGTTGGAATGGACCGAGGGCATGGAAGGCGCGCTGTCGACATGAGCGTGCTGTTCGAGGTGACTGCCAGTTCTCCGAGTTCCTCTCAATCGCTGAAATGTCGACTTGTGCGTGGTGGTTTTTGATCTGCGACGGATCCATCGAGTTGCTTCAAGACACAATGTCGACTTGTTAGCCCTTTAGGTGATCCAAGTAAGTTGCTGTACGTATTTCGGTTGCGATTTAGCTTGTCTTTTAGCAAAAACAACGTGGACAATCACGTCCTGAGTGTTCTCACAGTGTTCATCCAATTATGCGTTTGTACTAGTTTTTTTGGACACGCCGCTGATGAAAATTTGGTGCAGATCATTTAGGACTTGTCAAATCTGGATGCCATGTGCACCGCGGCATACTGTAAGTCCGATAATGTCACTGCGTATGGCAATACAAAATTGGGGACGATGTTGGAAACTAATCATGCGTTCCTCTCATTAAAAATTATCGATGCACGCTAGGTAAACATCATCACCGTACAAACGCTAGGATCAAAGTAGCAAACGAGGAAAAAACATGGAGCAATTCCCCTTGATCAGCGCTAAAAGTGATGCAAGCAGGGGATCTACTTTAACGTATTACCAATTATCTTCCTAGTAGATTACAAAACATGTAACATGTTTGCCTATCTCCTTGCCGGTGCGAGCGAGGAGTTCGTGATTTTGCAAACAGCGCTGGATTTAGAGGCTGTGTTGAAAGGGAAAGTGATTTTTATACAGGTTTAATTACGGTGAGCGAGGGTTGTGCTTTGTCGTTCGTATATTGGTTCGGAGGATTACTCCGGTGCATTTTGCAAAAGAGCTGACAGGTCGATCAAGGTAAAAAAAAAGATGAATCGACATTTCCCTTCAAGTGGTTCAGCCCTCCAATGGTAAGGCAGTATCTCCACTTGGGATGAGGAGTATGGTAAACTAGAAGATCGATTTCTGGGCTGTGTGTGTCCTTTGAGGAAAAAAAATTATTTTTGTACTTCAATTGACTATGTTTCCCTGATTATTAGTGGAAATATTGCCTGATACGTTTTGGGGCAGAATTGCCCGCGCTGAAAGACCTGTTTGCAACCTAGCCAAATGACAATATCGTACGTGTACATCGTTTTACGCTCTGCTACCATGTAGCCGAGTATGGGCGGTATTTTCCGCCAAAAAGGGAAAATCGCACATAGGGATATTCAAAGAGGGATCTTCAAAGAGGGAATATTTCTACGTTTTTCCATTAGAAATTCCAAGAGGGATATTCAGAGAGGGATATTCAAAGAGCGATATTCACAAAGAGGGATATTCAAAGAGGGATAACGAATACTCTCTTCCAAATCCCTATCATCGAAGAACCCTCTTTGAACCATCCGTCTTCGAATCTCTCTGCGAATATCTCTGTGGATGAACGTTGGAATTGAAACAAACATGACAATTCCTCTACCCTTATTCTCCATGCCAACAACAACAAAGTCGTGCCTTACCCACGAACCACAGATAACGCTGACCCTTACGAGACAGAACACCGATACCCTGAGGCAGCCCTCGTCAATGGCACGAGGTGGTGGAGCGTTTAATGTGACGGAGATACGATACATCTTAAGATATCTGTTTATCTCAGTAGTGTCATCTCCGTTAACCTGTTTACTGCCAGTGGCAATTGAACTAAAAGAAGAAAATTAATTCTCTTAACCATAATTTCAGTCATTTGGAGACGATTTCTCCTCATGCTGGCTTTGGCATGTCTGGTGACCACATTCTCCGCAAATCTCTGATGTTTTAGAGCAGAAAAGACCCTCAGTTCCAAGGCAGACAGACTACTTTAACTGCTGTAATTCCGTTACTTTTCTGGAGAATTGCCCATTCAGATGAGCATGTCTTCGGCCCTGACGATCTCTACCCACCCTTTTTTCGACTTGTTTAGATACTCAGGACCGATGGTCATCACTAACAAGATGAATCCACATCTTGAATCATCCTCATGCAGATCAATGGGGCAACTGAAGCCCCATCTATTCCGCATTTGACCGTGATAACCCATAACAATGTATCCCCTGGGGTTATGACAAGGGTCTTAATTACAGTGGACGGCTATGATACGCCGTTATAGGATAAAGGGACAGTATCGACCATGGCGGCAGACAGTGGGAGTAGCGCAGAAAGGGTTGCGTAGGGCTGCCTTGGTTATCTGCGGGTAGTAGGTAGGGTTAGGTACAGTCTGATATCCACTGCAATTTCAGGGGCGTAGCTAGCTGGGAGAGGGCAGGGACAAATGCAAAACGAGGAAAAGCAAATTTTTCCTCTAAAAGATCATTTCTCCCTTCAAGATGAGTTATTGTGGTGTCAGATGTGGGAAAATGCATCTGAGAGGACGTAGATTTTGTTTTTTTTTCTGGGGGTCCGACTTCGCCCACCAGAATCAACCAATTTAGCCCCCCTACATGCCCTAGCCCGTAAAAGCTAGCAACATGTACGCCCCTGAATTTAATGTGATCAGCCTTCCTGGCAAACCCAGTAGCATTTCAGTGCTTGATCCTTTAGACCAGTTGGGAGAACCAGGTGCCGACTCGCTTGGGAATCGAACCGGAGGCCTGTCGGTTGCGAGTCCGACGTGCACTGCACCACTGCGAAACCCTGACTTCTGAGTCCGGACCAAAGAAACACGGACTTCTTGTTCAGGTGTAACTACTAGTGGCCAGCAAAGTTCAATATTTTGAACGAGGTCCGTTCTTGTCAGAAACACTACAAACAACTTCTTGTTCAAGTGTAACTGCAGGCGTGGTGTGAAAATCGGTGTCTCAAACCCCAACCTGGCAAGATAACGTTAAGTTAATAATACATGTACATGTATATACATGTACGAGCAGGATCTATAGTACCTTCAAAAATAACGAATACCAAATCCATCACCCTAGTCCCTTTAAAACACCGAATATCGTCGTAATTAATACATGTATATACATGTACATGTACCATTACATAAATAGCCTCACTAAGGATGACATGCTGTCACAGCTGATTGAGATGCCATTCATTCACTCAACAAAAAAGAACCACAGGTACTCGGTGTTAATTTAAAGGTTCTGATACCCCATTATGAAGGTTTTTCCTGCTTGCGTGACGTTCGTTCGTCAGGAACTAGATTAATGAAATGATATTTGCCACACCCGTGCCTCACGCGCAGTAGCATAATGTCTATGGAGAATTCTTTTTACTACATGTAGTTTATTGAAACATACATGTACATTCTGTAGAATTCTGTAGAACGCGGAGAATATTTTTGCAAGATCTGAATCAAACAACACTGTTTGCAATTTAATCCTCTTTGACATATTTCAAACGATGTATGTTTAAATCTAGAAGCTTCGGAAAATTATTTCAGTCTCTGTTTACATAGCCAAACGACTTTTTCCCATTGCAGTTCGGTGTTAGCCATTCGGGAGAGCTGACTTGTATTGTATTGAATTTTTCCAGCAAACCCGAAGCCAAAGCATGATTGGCCGCCAAGCACGAAGAGGCCATCTCAAGCTACTTATGCCTCACTTTGATGGGGTCCTTGACTTGCTCTTAAAAAAGGCACAAGGTCTATACGACGGACTGAAGAGCCAGGGATGATTAATCCCATATGACCAATCCATAATGAGTTGAATAGGGAAATGACCGCCTTAATTCCATCTTCCAAGACCTTGGAAATATGGAAAACAAAACAAAATCTGCTGACACTTAAATTTCTCAGGAACATATGTAAAAAAAGTAATTTTGTTTAACAGTTTGTTTCAGACTACATATTGTATTAGAAAATAAACTGGATAAATCTTAACCCTGGGAGTCCCCAGGGAATTAGTAAAAACACCGACACCGTCATCATTCTTGATGCTATACCAAACATGCAAAAATTAAAACTCTTATCGGGTTCAGATAATTTTTGTCATCATAAAAATAGGGCCGCTGGCAAAACCAACTTTCAACACCGTTAAATTCAGCGCTATGGGCGTGGTGACGGTTATAATTTAGGAATTGCGTCATTTTTACATAAAGCGTCAATGGCGCTAGAAGCCCGGACTCAAAAAGTAAAACTGACAGATTTTTGTCAATAATTTGATCGGTTTTGGGCGTTACATGAAAATTATCAATCGATCCGTTCTAAAGTTGGTCGACAAAACCGCCATGAAAGCTTTGAAATCGAAGTAACGCAATTTCATTGCCTTAGTTGTATCATGTAACCAATTAAAAAGAAAGATACTGAAGAGATAAATCGAACCTGATGAGGTTACTTAGGGAAACCAATCGTCTTCAAACCGACACAGCTTCTCCAGTAAAGACCATCCCCTATGGCAACGTACTCTTTTTGTACATGTACATGTAGGTTACAGGGTGTCTCAGAAAGAACCGAGAATTGAAATGGAATATAAAAGGTGACCAGTACCAGTAGCTGGCCCTCGGAGGGTTGATATGAATCATCACCACTCTGCTCGCAATTACTATCACCTTCCACACAGAATGACAGGTGTGGCAGGAATCAACGTCCCAGGAATGTGAGTCCGCCAACTAATAGCCCGCTATTGTAAGCTTATATTCGAATGATCATGGTCTCTACGTATGGCCATAATAATTTAATCCTTCGATGAACAATAAGACCGGAGTTTGATTTTAGGGGACTTTGATCCCTGTCACACCGGCAAACTCGAAACTACAACAGACCAAATGGGCATCCTAGCTACGATAGAGGGCAGCACACTGAAACCCGGTCGTATACAATGGACACCTTTTGTGTGGGAAATTGATAAGGACGGGGATGTCAGTTTCATTTCTATAGTTTTAACCACTAGTGACACCTATTGTGGCATAGGGCTAGGGTCCCCATTCACTAACTCACAGTCCTTGGCCGTTGAACTGGAAATTGATGTTACGTCATGCCTAATAAGGGTAAACAATAGCCCTTGTTACACTACATAAAAAACCCGTGTCGAACGCGGGTTTTTTTCTGTCCACACCTGTTAAAAACGCGGTGTAATAATCCCCTCCGAGCTCGAACGGGTTTTGGAGGGCTTAATTTAGGTCCCCATCACAAAATTTGAGTAGTGTTGACGGGCACCGGGCCTCAGGAGGGATTTATCAGAGCCGGGCTAGACCCGGGTGTCAAAAAACCCGGGGATTTCTATATAGTGTAACCACGGCTAGTCTGTCTGGAGTTGAGTGGTCGCATTGTCCACCTGTACAATGGTTATTACACGAATTTGAAGACGGTCCTTCACGATTAAGTAACCCGTTTAACCATCGAAGAGCCAGCAACTGGTGAATTTTATTCCATTTTCATTTTCAGTTCTTTCTGGGCCACGCTGTATTGTCGGCCATGATTAAACGCTACAGCGCGATGCTCTGGACACAAGCTGCATTGCTGGAGCATGAATTCACGTCAAATGGAACTGACGCTTTCCAGCGTGGGTATTCCCGATTCGCACCGCAGATCACAATCTTCTCGTACAATTCTGAGACATCAACGAGACAAACCGTCACGAGTTATTTTCCCCGTGTTTTTGCCTGTGCAAGACAGTCATTATATTCGGCCTATAATCCAACTAATGTTACTATTCTGCTTCTATTTACAGGCATCAATAACAATCATTTATTGATGGGAATTTCATTGTATACTATTGATTGACGAGCGGTTCAGATCTGAGACTCGAGGGATGTTCAAACAAGCAACAGAAAAGGCATTCCAGGCGACAAACAGCGCGCGTGACCTGCCTGAATCACCAGTGATACTGAACGCTGTTAAACGACCAACACATTTTTGGACACACCACGCACCAAACGGAAAAAGCAAACAAACATACCAGAACTGCCACAGCGAGCAAACAGCGAACATCAATGATTTCGAAGCAATCCCACTGCGGACACGGATATCAATATGAGCGAGAAAATGGCAAATTTACAAAACTTCTATCGAAATCTTCAATCCATTAACTGTATCAACAGATTTGGAGAAAAGTGGTCCCGAGAGCTTGATGCAATTTATCATGTAGAGATAATGTCGCTGTGAACTGGATACTGAAAGAATTCTGCGCGTAAAGCCAGTCACTCTAACCGCAGGGCGTCCATCAATGTCAAACGCCCAGACAAACGAATTTTGCTTTTTTTTACTTCGGCTGATGATATATATTTCGGAGATTTAGATTTAGATTTTGTCCCGGGTTCTGATGAGAACGGATGTATGCTTTTTACATGCAAATTGCTATTCGGTCACGGATGACTACCCCTGCTCCGGTTTGCCAATGCCATATCACCCTTCAGAAAAGTAACTGCAAGATGCAAGCCTTATCTAGCTGTCATGACTGTACATGACTGTACCACCCTACATACATACTGTCATGACTGTACCACCCTAAACTTTCTGCCGGAGCATATTCCTTCCCAACTGCCGTAAAGCAGAAACGAAGTAAAGGAAGGAAGCGACGACATCGAAGTCCTAACGACATCAAAAGGTCAACTTTATTCTCTCTTTGTTTTAAAACGTACACGCGACGTGAATTTTCGTGTGGCAAGTCATTCGCGTTTAGCATGCACTGATAAATAAATCAGATGATTTCTCGCAGTGCGTGCAGTAGAACGTCCCGGAGTTCGAGAAGAGAGTTTTTGCTCATTACTTATCGACGAATCACGCGATACGAACCATCGGCTTTGTCAACCGTTGATTTATAACCGTCGATGAATATGAAACACGTCTGAAAAAAATACGAATCGGAATAATTGATGGTAAAAATCTGCGGCTTGATCAAGCGAATTTTAAGAGGGATTTTTTCTTCCGTGTGAGCTGCTTGCGGATGTAATTGCATTGTTCGCCACATATCAGCCGTAATGCTTCCACCATGCATGTCGATTTCAAACGGAGCGCTCGACGAGCCGTTTGTTCTTTGTGGTGTGGTGCACCTGTTAGTTTTACCCAGTGGTCCATTATAAAAGCTGTCTCTTCAATTCGTTTGCTACCTCATTCGTTCGATGACGGAAATTACTTCAAGTGAAGGATTTACGCTGGATCTGTCCAGACGAAAAGCTCCGCCATGTAGCTACGCATGCATTGTTCCATTTACATGTACCAACGTATTATGACTCAATACTGCTACTGAGCATTTTTTTTACAGTTCTTTCATCCTACCCTGAGGTTTGGCGAAAAGAACAACCGTTACGGTACTTGGATTTGTCGTTGCAAAAGTTGAACTGTGCTCGTTTGTCAACAGCCTAATGCCCCATCACATTGAGCTACATGTACATGTAGTTCTCAATACGTTCTTGAAAATGTTGCCGAACGGGCTCAAACTGTGTGCGAACGGAGTGGACGTAGTGGCAACGCTTTACAGTCTTTTCACGAACTTCATGGACGGGCTCGTCGTTTGATTTAATCGTACCTCCGATCGACTGAGCTGACTGGTGAGCTCGTGGCACCTGCCAACTTGGATCGGTTCCTATGTGCTATGTAAACGGGACAGATCGCTAGATTACCAAGTGTAAACGGGGCTTATGACCGCTGGCCACTAGAGACCCGAGCCACTTGACCAGGGCGACTTCTTATTTATTGGTAGCAAACTTTAAGAGGTTTACAAGGTGACCAGGCCATTCTCTGACCGGCAATATGATATGGCTATAATGTCGTGCGACCGTTACTTCATGCAGAATTATACTGCATATTCGTTTTCAATCTCTCAAATATCAAATGTAACAGCCATTGGTCCAGTTTTATTCCACCTACGGACATATGATCCCCTTTTATGCTTTTCTCAATTTCATCAGGAATACTGTAGAGAAGAACTCTGTTTGTTTCCGTGACATCAGCATCAATTCTAGTTGCACTTCAGGTTCTTTCAGATATGTTTTCCAAAAATAAATTCGCCTTGGGTCATTTTCATCTTTCGGCTACAACTCAAACAACTTCTTCAGGCATGTCGGGTGAGTTTTCTCCCGCGAGTTGGATCAAATTGTCAATCTCTCCATAGAAAGGTATGATCATTCTTTTGTGTCATTGTTCGCAGTCAGCAAGTATTTTTGTAGTATTAGATTTTTCCCGTCATTGGCCCTGGTAAATACGGAAGAGGCCATCCAAGCTGCTCGTGTTCCTCACTTGGATGGGGTCTTGCAAAGCCACAAGGTACAAGGCACTAAGGCGTACTGTCCCATGCGACGGATTGAAGAGCCAGGGATGATCAATCCCATATGGCCCTGGATCTGCCGCTTCTTGAGCAGACGTGATAACCTCTTGGCTATCAATGCTCCACGGTGTAAGGATGGTGAGTTGCCCCCACTGGGCCAAACTTCACGAGAAAACACGCATGTAAAGCCGCCCATACACGGCGCAATATTATTGCACAATATGGGGCCCAAATGGGTGGTCGTGTGCTTTTCGCATGATGGGTAGAAGAAAGATTGGCAATAATATTGCCCATTGTGATCCTCATATTGTGCAATAATATTGATCGTGTATGGGCCGCTTTAAGCAGGGACAGAACATTCTCTTACTTCTCAGCTGTTCTTCTGGCGTTCGCGTGCCCAAAGATCTGCAGACACATACATTTTTAAAAAGAGGAAACTGTGTGTTGCACACGGTGCATGTATACTACAATGTATGTGCAGTGATTNATATTCCTTCCCAACTGCCGTAAAGCAGAAACGAAGTAAAGGAAGGAAGCGACGACATCGAAGTCCTAACGACATCAAAAGGTCAACTTTATTCTCTCTTTGTTTTAAAACGTACACGCGACGTGAATTTTCGTGTGGCAAGTCATTCGCGTTTAGCATGCACTGATAAATAAATCAGATGATTTCTCGCAGTGCGTGCAGTAGAACGTCCCGGAGTTCGAGAAGAGAGTTTTTGCTCATTACTTATCGACGAATCACGCGATACGAACCATCGGCTTTGTCAACCGTTGATTTATAACCGTCGATGAATATGAAACACGTCTGAAAAAAATACGAATCGGAATAATTGATGGTAAAAATCTGCGGCTTGATCAAGCGAATTTTAAGAGGGATTTTTTCTTCCGTGTGAGCTGCTTGCGGATGTAATTGCATTGTTCGCCACATATCAGCCGTAATGCTTCCACCATGCATGTCGATTTCAAACGGAGCGCTCGACGAGCCGTTTGTTCTTTGTGGTGTGGTGCACCTGTTAGTTTTACCCAGTGGTCCATTATAAAAGCTGTCTCTTCAATTCGTTTGCTACCTCATTCGTTCGATGACGGAAATTACTTCAAGTGAAGGATTTACGCTGGATCTGTCCAGACGAAAAGCTCCGCCATGTAGCTACGCATGCATTGTTCCATTTACATGTACCAACGTATTATGACTCAATACTGCTACTGAGCATTTTTTTTACAGTTCTTTCATCCTACCCTGAGGTTTGGCGAAAAGAACAACCGTTACGGTACTTGGATTTGTCGTTGCAAAAGTTGAACTGTGCTCGTTTGTCAACAGCCTAATGCCCCATCACATTGAGCTACATGTACATGTAGTTCTCAATACGTTCTTGAAAATGTTGCCGAACGGGCTCAAACTGTGTGCGAACGGAGTGGACGTAGTGGCAACGCTTTACAGTCTTTTCACGAACTTCATGGACGGGCTCGTCGTTTGATTTAATCGTACCTCCGATCGACTGAACTGACTGGTGAGCTCGTGGCACCTGCCAACTTGGATCGGTTCCTATGTGCTATGTAAACGGGACAGATCGCCAGATTACCAAGTGTAAACGGGGCTTATGACCGCTGGCCACTAGAGACCCGAGCCACTTGACCAGGGCGACTTCTTATTTATTGGTAGCAAACTTTAAGAGGTTTACAAGGTGACCAGGCCATTCTCTGACCGGCAATATGATATGGCTATAATGTCGTGCGACCGTTACTTCATGCAGAATTATACTGCATATTCGTTTTCAATCACTCAAATATCAAATGTAACAGCCATTGGTCCAGTTTTATTCCACCTACGGACATATGATCCCCTTTTATGCTTTTCTCAATTTCATCAGGAATACTGTAGAGAAGAACTCTGTTTGTTTCCGTGACATCAGCATCAATTCTAGTTGCACTTCAGGTTCTTTCAGATATGTTTTCCAAAAATAAATTCGCCTTGGGTCATTTTCATCTTTCGGCTACAACTCAAACAACTTTTTCAGGCACGTCGGGTGAGTTTTCTCCCGCGAGTTGGATCAAATTGTCAATCTCTCCATAGAAAGGTATGATCATTCTTTTGTGTCATTGTTCGCAGTCAATTAGTATTCTTGTAGTATTAGATTTTTCCCGTCATTGGCCCTGGTAAATACGGAAGAGGCCATCCAAGCTGCTCATGTTCCTCACTTGGATGGGGTCGTGCAAAGCCACAAGGTACAAGGCACTAAGGCTTACTGTCCCATGCGACGGATTGAAGAGCCAGGGATGATCAATCCCATATTGCCCTGGATCTGCCGCTTCTTAAGCAGACGTGATAACCACTTGGCTATCAATGCTCCACGGTGTAAGGATGGTGAGTTGCCCCCACTGGGCCAAACTTCACGAGAAAACACGCATGTGAAGCAGGGACAGAACATTCTCTTACTTCACAGCTGTTCTTCCGGCGTTCGCATGCCCAAAGATCTGCAGACACATACATTTTTAAAAAGAGGAAACTGTGTGTTGCACACGGTGCATGTATACTACAATGTATGTGCAGTGATTTCCGTGTAGAACTTTAATACATTGACCTCTACATGCATGGAACATTAAACCGTCCTTGCCGTGAATTCTTCGAATGAATCATGCACATCATGACACTCAGGAAATCTCACAAATTAATTCCGTGCCATTTAATTTTCCAAAACGTTTGGCAATTTACAAAGCAATTTAAGTCCAAGTGGAAGAGGTGGGTAAAGATCTGCAGACAAGTAAATGGCACGTGTACTGGCCTTCGGGAGGTCATTACAGCCAACATAGCCCGCGGCTGTCGAAGCCATGATAGATACCCGAGCCTCAGTGTCGAAAGGATTACGGTAAACCTTGGCATGTGGTGCACCAAACAGCAATATAGGAACCTTCCCTGAGGGTAGATTCGGTTCTGTGTCGACAAAATGTACTTTGAGTACCAGCACTCAAGTGGCTGATGACATTTGGTAGGGTATGACAGGGTCGGATCTAGGGTTGACAAAAAGGGGGGCGTAGCTCGACGGAGGTAGGGAGCACTCGCCCGAAGCCCGCACGGGGGTCTGGGGCCCTCCCCAGAACAATTTGACCATTTAAGTGCTTTTAGATGCATTTTCCTGGCATCTGAGAGCAAAATACTCAAATTTTTATGTGATTAAATGTTTCTTGCTAAAAAAATCATTGCTCTGCCAAAAATAGGGAGGCGTACTCCCCCACGCTCCCTGGATCCGACCCTGGCATGATGCCACAAAAGGAACATCACACAAAAAATAGCATACGCCCTAGGGCGTATGCTGCCTGTGGTGTGTATGTGTACATGTATAAGGAACAGACAATCACATAAGGACTGCAGTACACACAATGCAGTCTCTTTGGGCCCTATCATGAATATATTCATGGCCCTATAAACAGAAAGACGTGCCCCTGACACAAATAATCTCAATATGCGAGAGAATGGGTCTTTGTTTAATAGATTTGACGGTGGTAAATGGATGACTATTTGCCTTTGTTCTTGAGAATGAGTTCAACATCCAAAGTCTTTTCTGCTGTTGCACCGCGAACAACACTTTCAGCCGGGGGACTATTACAATGTACCAGGGGTATTATAAGGGACCGTCTCAAAATTGTTTTGGTGCCAAAAAGACAAAGTGACTTCGTCTGTAGGGAGGGGGTTCTCGATTTGGGGAAGCCCACTTCATCTTTTTGAAAAAACGGTATCACTCTTTTACAGGAGAATAGATTTTACCATAAATAAATACTGCTTTCTTGGTTTACTAGTGTCTTCACATGTTTTTCTTTATCATCTTTCCATGCCTACCGTCCCTACATGGATGAAGCCATTGTCAAGTACCCACTTAATGTTTTGAAGGGTGAGGGGATCATGGAAGAGGTGAAGTCACTTCGTCTTTTTTGGCATCAAGGTATTTTTGAGACGGCCCCTAAGCAGTCCTCGCTGTTTATCATCTGGGGATGTTGATAAACGGAGTTTTCTCGCAGCAGTAGTTGGTATTTGGCAACCATTGCCTAAACGGGGGAGCTCACAATTAGAATCTTCGCAATCACCCGGATTGACCTACGGTTACATTTTGGTTACGATTTTAATATTAGGGAGGTTTCGAAATCAAACGATAAACGCAAACTTTACGACGACGTTATTTTTCGTACTAAACATTAACCAGATTTATATTGCATTTTCGGTACAAAAATAACGTTGTCATTAACGTTTACGTTTATCGTTTGATTTCGAAACCTCCCTATTGTATGAGTTTATCCGAACAATAGATAAGCGCAGCCGTTGGCCTAACCGGGCGGTTGCGAACACTCACTAGGGAGGTTTAAAAATCAAACGATAAACATAAACTTTAAGACAACGTTATTTTTCATACTACACATTCACCAAATTTTATATTGCATTCTCGGTACGAAAATAACGTTGTTCTTAACGATTACATTTATCGTTTGATTTCGAAACCTCCCTACTAAAAAAACCACGTACATGGACGACTACAAATATCGAAGGGAGTATAAAAACTAAGTTCCAGCACACAAGGGTTAGTTCAACATGAGAATTCTCTGCTTGAGGCTTTTGCAACGAGGGAAAATACATGCTTTACATCAATCTATTGATCACTCTAACTACATATATAATTGCATGACTTAAGGCAATCTTATTGCCAAAGAATTTAACGATTTGGGATATTTTTATTGCTAGCTGCTATTACTAAACACCAACACAATGCACATTCCTATATTCAAAGCAATTCAAACATCATTCTTTTCGTCATCAACATTCTCTCGCGATTGAATACCTATCCGGGTAATATTTCAAAGGCGGAACAACAATTCGTGATAGCGCATCCATTAGCAACACAACCAACATCCAATACATATAGTATTGAACTACAAGACGTGAAATACGAAATATAATATTTGAAATCGATAGAGAGGATTGTGTTCGATGTTACACCAGAACTGATCACATTATACGCAATTTGTTAATTTTTATTTGCTCGCGTAAATCAATGGTAGGCGCTGATTTTTCAGCTCAGGTGTGGCAGGAAAGAATGTCCCTTGGAAAAACTGTCCTGGAAACAAACTATTCTATGGTTACATTCTAATCTCTTGCGACTGGTTTCGAAAACCATGCACCTTAATCCGTCATTCAACAATAGAAGCGGACACTTTTTACAAGTGGATACTCTTTACTGTTACACCGGTATTCCAGTGAAAGATTTTGCGAAAGAATTCACTAATACCATTATATTAATGCGAGACTGGAAAAATTAGGTCTTTAACTAATGGTGTATATGACCAGAACAACTTGTTACTTTCCTTTTTGCATGTGTAATAGTTTGTGAGTTAAGTAACCAACATGCCGTAAGGGATGTCAATTTTCACACATGACTGGAGGTGGTCATTGGGAAAAGAAGACTAAATGCACACCACAACTCTCATACTTTTAAATGCACCATCCTTTCCAGTTTTGACAAGCAGTTAATGGGCAAGTCCACGGTAAAATTCGGGATATTTTTTTACTTGTTCAGTGCGGTGTTCGAAACTCATGGCACCAAAGGACTATTAGGTACCCTGCATCATGTCAGGCTTGTGTCCTTCTATGCCCCTGGTATGAATTTAGTTCATTGTGATTCATAATTAGTGCACTGTTTGCTAATATGTTGCGTCACGGACGTGACCTGTGCGATGTCACGTCCGTGACGCAACTAACACGTCATCATGCATATGCGATCACACATACCGCCACGATGCTTCGTATAATGTACGATCTAATGTACATGTACATCAATGTAAGTTCATCTGTCAAGCTATCGGACTCGGGCTATAACACCATGACTAACACATTTATGGAAAGTCGAAAAACTATGATGAATTTATCTTCGAACAATTTGAAAAGCTCATTTGTTTTAAGAGATCGGCGGTCTTCAAGGTCGAGCATTGATATTCTAAGTGGCGAAATGATCCAACTTATCGACTTAGAGAACAATGAACGGATGACTAATAATGAAAAGGGGATAATGTTATATCCTTTATGAGGTATTAACTACTGAAAGAAGTTCTAATTTAAGGGAGAAATCTGTTAAATAGCCTTCTAGGCTGCCTCGAGACATCTCTTTTTCATTCCATCTGTGTCTGTAGTTTCATCCATTGTGGTGTTAATGAAACCTGCTATGCTGGAAATATGGGTCCAAGAAAATGGGCAGCGAACCCAAGGGCTCGGATGTACTGCTGTTCTGCAGTGCCACGAAGTGGAGCGAATCAGAGGACGAATGCCGGTTGCTCAGGTGTGGGTTACGTGAGCCGGGCGTACACCTAACTCGAGTTCACTAACTCGCGCTTATGCCAGGTCATTAGAATTGCCTAATTCAATCATGCGTTTGCTGCACAACTGAATTAAACTGCGGATTACCAACCGTGGCTTGTTACCCTACTAAGTTGCACTTATAACCACCACACTTCGATGTTTACTATAAGACAGGCTTAAGCTTGGCTTGTGTCCAACCTCTGCAATACACGATGAAAAATAAGCCTGGCTTAACCTGCTCGTATTGGCATCGACCGAAATCCAGCTTGAGCCAAGGCTGAGCAACCCGGTGTAAAGTTTTTTAAGTGAGGACCGTGTGCCAGTGTGACGTTACAATAAGCGGCGACTAGACAATGAGCGACACACAGAGAAACAGTGAGTCTGTTTCCAGTGTGTTCTAAAAAATGGGAGTCGCACAGAAAAACGACCAGACTGAAAATCGTTACACCTGCATAAGATTTGTACTATACATGTACGTGTATGTCGCCATGACGAGTTGGGAAACGTGCAGTTGAGATCAAGTTGGAAATCCGTGACCAAACCAGGACTGAGCATGATGTGGCCACAAGTAGTGCAAGCTAATAATACCGACCATCATAAACCACATAGCAATGTACGTCGATGGCAGCTGGATTGTTTTATGGGTGAATCTCATCTCTTATAGACAGAGATCCGTTTTACAGCGCTTCGCTTACGGCCGCAGCGAACGTTATTACATCTTGTGTTGATACAGAAGTATGGGAGCCGATATTAAAAATATGGCGGGCCGAAAACACCACAAGGAGAAACGATACGTCTAATGAAAATTCACTGGAGCCTAATGTTATTTTGGCAAACTTAAGAACTTCATATTTGCAGTCCTAGACGACTTCAAATGACACGCTACATTCAATTTCGTCGACAAGATTGCAAAATGAGCTTTTCAAAGCCGTCATAAAATATTGTGATATTGAAGTAATAATGTCATTTCAACATGTTCTTTGCGGCCCTTCAATACAATGCAATGGATGTGTAGTGCGGTTTATTTTGGAGAAAATTAAAAGACGAAAATTCGTTTAGTTGGTATGATATTGTTAAGGAGTTGAAGATAGTTCTGCACGATTATAAAAGAAGACAAGATAAAAGTACGAGAGTATGTCCCACTTTTGTCTATATTATCACCTGTATTTGAGTTCATCTCGCTTTACAGACAGTCACTCGACACATTGCTCAGCTAGTTCCTCTGCACGTCTAGGCTTCGACAGCAGGACCTAGTGAGGTTTCGCAAATCTGACGAAACACGAAGTACGAAATACGAAATTCAACTTCATTTCCAGAACCTAATGTATTCCTGGAGATGGTTGGTACCACAAATGTCCCTGCTGCCAGTGCGTCTTTTAGCATATGATGTAAGACTTATGGTGCGTCTTTAACTTTTTAAATTTCCCTTCAAAAATCATTGAAATCAGAACTACTTTTTATCGAACAGGAACAACCCTCTTATGTTCAGACCATGAGTACTTACTTCCCTACTCACGTCGACTCTTCCGGCATGACTGTGCTTTTTTATCGTCATCCGGCAACCGCAACTGATAAGAGGATCCAACAATCGTTTTTCCTCGTCCGGTAGACCGGAAAAACCAGTCTGTGGTAAAAAGCGGTCGAAACATCCGACTCGTTTAATCTAAGACACTACCAATTGCGGGACAGTAACAATCTAATAATGCACGACGCAGAACGCAGGTTCCGTGTGTGTAGAAAGAAAAGCGATGCTCATTTCAGCCGCGTTGGTACTGGAACCCTTCCGCTAGTGGCCATCATCTAAAGATCCAGCAATGGAACACTTCGCAGACCACGTGTCGAGTATGTCGAGTACTGACTTGCAGTGTTAGCGACTCCTCGGAAGGCGGGGAAGTTCGATGAAATGAAGGCCGCTTGGTGTTTACATTGGCATGTGAGGGACAACGATGCTCATATGAAGCCGACTGCACGAGCAGCGTCCACAAGGTCCACGTGCCGTTGTTTGCCATATTGGTCGACAACAAAGCAAAAAGACACACACTCTTGTGGCTGTGATGCCTTTTGTACGACCCTATCCAGTCCGATGATTTAGAGCATGCAAACACACTCAGACACACAAAAGATGGCTCATTTGTTTGATCTTAGCATCATCTATATTAAGTGGCACGCGCATGTCGCTGACGAATCGTCGACATCTCTTTGGGTAGCATCCAAATGGATGGAACGGCGGTTTTTACGTTGGAGGACAACCCTTGCGAGTCTTTCGATGCCACAAAGACATGAAAGAACTACTTGCTGCCGGAGGATTCGGACGGCCGTGTTTTACGTTGGAGGACAACCCTTGCGAATCTTTGGATGCCACAAACATGACAAAGACCTGGAAGAACTGCTTGTTGTTGGAGGATGGTTTCGAACTCTTTGGGTAGGAACGGCGGTTTTTACGTTGGAGGACAACCCTTGCGAGTCTTTCGATGCCTCAAAGACATGAAAGAACTACTTGCTGCCGGAGGATGGTTTCGAACTCTAGATCACCGACGGTATGGATTGAATGAGGATACAACAGCATGAATTAAAACCTATACGTTTCCGAAACATGATCCATGGAAGAATATTATTCAGTCCCTACATTTTACAGCTGGAACCAGGGACATGACTTCCGCAGACTCCGTGTACATCGATCTGCAGCTCTGTCTACGCTCTCGGGTCGTCACAGAGGTCATAAGCGTGCCCAATCCACCACAGAAAGTACGAGCTTGCACCTCTCAGTCCGTCGCAAGGGACAGTAAGCCGTGGTGCCTTACTTTGTGCCTTTGCAAAGGCAAGTAAAAGACCCGATCCAGTGAGGAACATGAGTAGCTTGAGATGGCCTCTTCCGTAAAGGCCCGGTCACACTTGTGCGTATATCAAGTCCTTATGGGTTCCTTATTAAAAATTTTCAATACGCAGCGGTACGCTCAAAATTTCCAAATTTTACGATTACTTTGACTTATGTGCGACGCACATCTGGCGTATAAGGAACGAATTCAGCGCACCCACTGAGTATGAGGTGCGTGTGAGTTGCGGGTGTAGTGCGAAACACTACCACGTACCCGAGATGTACGGCAAGTACGCTATCTGTGCGCTGCCTGTGTGTTTCTCATACGTTACAAATAAGTCAAAATGCGCTGCGCGATCGTGCAGTGCGAAAATTCGTCAATACGTTGGCATTCGCTATGAGTTCGTGCAGCGTGCGTTGTATCTGCGCTGCAAGTATGCTGTGTATACGTCCAATATACGTGGCTTATACGCTGAGAGGGGAGCGTGACGGGTTAACGTACCGCGTATGAACCGCTTATCTCCCACGAACGCATGGCGTACTCGTACCGCGCATCCGACCGATGCGAGACCGATGCACTGCGTATTGATAACTTATGACCTGCGTAACAGCGTACGCGTCATAGTTTTGTGCTTGCCCAAAACTATACTGCGTACTGGCCATACTACGCGCATGCTTCCGTATTATAAAACTTACACAAAACGATTGAGATGCGCATGAGTTGCGTGTTGTGCGTACATCTGCGAATGAAATAGATTCAATGCGCAACTCATAAGAAATTAGGATACGCAGAAGTGCGACTTTGACAGGGTCTTAACTTCCGGGCTTAACTTATGACCAGCGTAAACCAAAACTTTCCAAAGTACTGGGCCATACTGTGCGCATGCCTGCGTACGTAAAACTTACACAAAACGACTGAGGTGCATATGTGGTGCGTATTATGCGTATGATTGCGTATGAGGAAAATGTCAATGCGGAACTGATAAGGAACTGACATACGCAGAAGTGTGACTGGGCCTTAACTTACCAGGGCCAATAATGCTATGGCTTCGGCCCTGACGGAAAATCAAATACCTCTCATCATAAGTTCAGAACAAGCCATGCAGATTAAGCAGCGGGAGTTCAGAGAACTTAGCAGAGCTGGTACTTATTCATTCCAAATGTGCTACGCTCTGAAACCGTCCTAGCTTAGACATCACAGATTGCAGGAGCCAGCATGGCATCACCCACGTATCGGAACATGATCGATCGCAGATTACTGTTCAGCCCTAGCATACGAAGACGAGTCTTCCCTTTTAAATCGCCACACATATCACAAGCCCAACCAATCCACCTCAGAAAGAACAAGCTTGGCTCTAAAACCATCCAGGCTCCCCTATAGACAATACAGGCAACTGGGACTGACATAGCATCACCCAGCCAGACCCATTTTAGAACCTGCGATTGTCATTTCGCACTGGTGCCGAAGACTCAATCAGGACTTAACCGTGACGTTGACAAAGAGTCCTCTCACATCTCTCAAAAGAGCCCGCGGCCGTCGCATAATATCGATACGGCTCAGACTCGGCCAATATCATCCTATCATTACGCTAGCGATGGATGCTCTGCCATTTTACTCGCTATTAATAGTCCCGAGATCAGGTCGTGGGTTGCAGCGCGTCGCAGTCAATTAAGGACTCAATTAAAACTGGCGTCCTATTCAGTTAGATGAATGTGGCAGGTATGACCATAGCGAGATGGGTATCATTGTTATAGGATATAGGTCATTTGTTACAGGCCGGGAGGGTACTGCATCATCGCCCTGGTAAATCCGAAGGGATTAAATGGGGACATTGTTCCTACACAATAACGTCATTATGATCGGGAACCATATTGTTTTTGGTCGTGGTGTCAGTGTGTGTGTGTCCGTCTGTCACGCCTCCATATCTTTTTTTCTCCTTCAACAGCGACAGCTTTGGTAACACATCCTACCCCTAGGTTTGTCAACCTGGGCAATCCAATGAGCTTATCATTTTCAACATCAGATGCCTCCATCATGATGTAATCAACATATCAGACTTGATATTTTGCCTGTCACGGTTTTATCTGATGCCATAACTCGGCTTAACTTGCGATAAGTTTGGACCATTGTGTTAAGACAAAGGTTAACAGTTGACCCCTGCTGCCGATGAGCACAAAAGCTGACAATATTGACTGGTATTTTGACGATGTTGATTGCAAAACTACCGTCTCAGTTGAAGCGAGAAACAAAATGGCGGCCATCCATTCCTAACTCGTACCCAGGCTCAAAACTACGGTACTGGGTATACTTTTGTAGATCGAACTATACCCAGGGTATAGTTTTGTAGGTCGACATTGAACCTGGGTATATTTCTGTTATACCGAGGACGACATTAACCGATTCGGCCTCACTAACCCCTGGCATCAGCTTTCGATTTAACGCATTTGATTGGTTGACGGGAAACCGTCAATTATACCCAAGAATATACCCAAAGAAATTTTCAAAATATTTTGGATCAAATCAGAAGGTTATCTATATCCAGGTTTGATGATTTTTTGTAAAAAGAATTTTAGAAAGCACTGGTTAGTATTTCAAATTGATTATTTTGACTCGTGCTGCCACCTATACTTAGTCCAAGATTCCTGGATTAGCAACCGAAGCTGATTCCAGGGGTTAGTGAGCGAGTGGTCCGAGGTTGTCTGAGCGAACTATACCCCTGGGGA
>NMRB01000227.1:114336-156316 GCA_002633025.1 Notospermus geniculatus | reverse complement strand
AAATTTTCCCGGGGGATGACCCCCGGACCCCACGCCAATATTTCGGATCGCACCTTCGGCGCTCGCTGCTATGATAGGCTACGGCTACGGTCCGATATTTTAACGAATCTTTGCCCTCCCGCCAGGACGTTCCTGCGGCCCTGCTTTTTGCAACCCTTTCTCCGCATGATATTGATTTTTTTGAAGATTCACTGGAGAAATGGTGGCGATAACCTGAAGGAGACGGAATTCAGCCACAGCAACCTCAGCTCGCGCTCGGCCCCCTCGGTGTCTTTCATAAGCCATGTCTTCGTGAATATGGATTAAAAGTTTTTACACTTTGAGCATTGAGATATTGCATAATGTTGAATAAGAATGAGAGGACGAGAACTGGTCACTGCGTGAGTAGTTAGGCCCCCGTAATGATCGTTATTGTGACACCATCATGTCTCCGCCTACTTTTTATTCACAATACACGAGCCTCACGCTTGACAGCTCTGCCACCACCAATCAGCGGGACGACCTAACCAAACAAAAGACCCATGCTTTCGCGCCGTCAGTCACGTGCCTGTAAACCAATCAGCGCCAAGCTTGCAGTTCCGAAACGTAGACGTAAGGCTACGTACGTTGAGATATGAGAGAGATCTAGTGAGCTTCTGCAAGTGCCCAGTTAGGCTCTACGACGACGTTTATCTATTGTGTGAGTGCACCCAAACAATAGATAAACGTAGTCGTATGGCCTAACCGGGCGCTTGCAGAAGCTCTCTATTTTCCACGTTTGTGACCACGAAATCATAATGTATAATTCTAAAGAATGATTCACCCTAACTTCAACATGGGCAAAGTACCAAGCTTGGAAATGTGCACAGGTTTGTTATCTAATGATGTACGGTAACTTTGTAAGCTTCTTTTGAAAAGAATGTCTGCGAACTTTCATCAGCAGGCACATGATGAAAATAATGTTCGAAAATGTATGTCGCCAATGAAATAACAAACCATATAAGGAACCTTAAATTTAAAGTTAAGTCACTCGCGCCTTCAGCGAGGCATCCCACTTTACTTAATATTCCTTTTGACTTGACTGCTCTCTCTATTGTCAGGTCATGATTCAGGGTACTACCAAAAAGTGGTACATGGAATAAAATGGGCTAACATCAGCAATAGGTTCGCCCACTGGCATGATTGAATCAGATATCAGTAGCCAGTAGCACAATGAGCCTTGACAAAATCTCAAATCACTTTCAGCACTGGATCCAGTGTCTAGCTATCTTTCATCGAATTGAGCTTGCTTGGTCTACGACGATGCGACGTCTTTACTACCGTGAAAAGAGGATAGATTCATTGTGAACGAAGACCTGCGGGAATTTCCCAGGATTTGTAATGAAGAGAGGTTATCTAAGAAGTCAGAGTCGTCAATAGCTCAATCATTTTGTCTAACAGACTCTAATGTATAGACGCCACAGACTCTGATGAAAAGGAGCTGATTTACGCTAAGAAGGAATATCAAGTTGACCCAAGCACTACCTCTAGTTCATCGCAGTGTTTTCCTGTCCCACTCCACAGGTGTAAACATTACAGAGATATCACCAAACTTGTGAACTTAGAAACGCACTACATACCCATCCCGGCAAACTGGTCACAAAAGCTCCGGGCGAATAGAAAAAGAAACAGATTGCAATAAAATATATCTACTCTGAAAGAGAATTACGTCGGTCCATGCCCATGGGTACATGATACTTTCTGACTTTTGTAGCTACATCCTGGAACCAACAATTCATCGCAGTTTTTCGTAATGCAATCGCTGAAAGCAGCGACAGATGATTTTAAAACCTATCTATTAACCTTCTTCGAGTACAGTGAGGTAGATCCTTAAGCAGATTTGCAATTGTTGTGAATGACACACTGTACACACGTATCTCACCCACATTCATTCCCTTTTGGAATACTTCCGTATGAAAAACGGAAAGTACGTCTTCTAGGAGAACAAATCTCATGGTGGTATGAACATCACTAAGGAAGATATAAAGACTGAAAAATGCGTCAATGAACATTTACTAAGTACTGAACTCTTTCTGGATCAAGGTTGCAAGTGGATCACCATACACTTCGACACCACACCTTTACATCAATGTTCTGTGAAATACTTCCAGCTTTCTGTAAGGTCAAGATTTAAGCTTACAATGGATTGTATAGCACACGCAACTTGTGCCATATTTACCAAAGGAGAATTGGCGCGTACAATATTTGATATTCTATTGTGCGAGCACATAACGCAGATTTATCAAGGGATATCTATGTTTGGATTGAGCTTCCGTTCTTCTCAACGTTGCCATTTTTTGAGAAACGCAAATATCAGGCATTACAGACTTTTCGGCGAGCGTCTTAAGACATCATCACGTTTCCATACGAAATTAACTCCGGAGTTTGTATGTGAACGAAGATGTTTCCAGTTACACATTGTGTGGAAATATCAATATGATATTCCAGTACATATTCTGATAAAAGAGATTTCATTGTCGCTGACGAAAGAAGTACGGGTACCTCCACTGTTTACGCTGTCAACAGGGATCATCTATTAGAATTCGGAACACAATTCTTGGCGAGTCACAATAAAAGGTCATTTGATTGTCTCAACTGAACCCTGTGAGTTGAGTCGGGTTGGTTTCAGATAATGCCAGGTTTGAGAGCCAATATAGATAACTGCCTACTACGTTATGCCAGTTTGAGAGCCAATTTAGGTAACTCCCACCTACGTAATGCCAGTTACAGAGTCAATTTAGATAACTGCCTACTACCAAAAATTTATAAGCTCGCCTTATAAATTTTTGCTACTACGTTATGCCAGTTTGAGAGCCAATTTATTTAACTGCCAACTACGTTATGCCAGTTTGAGAGCCAATTTAAATAAATGCCTGCTACGTTATGCAAGTTTGAGAGCCAATTTAGGTAACTGGCTTCATTGATAGGCGATGCCAGTTTGAGAGCCAATATAAGTCCCTTCCTACTACGTTGTGTCATTTTGAGAGCCAATTTGATCTGAGCCTTTCCATTTGAAATTACTGAAGGAATACTATACGGAAACGAACGTCTTCAGGGTGGAACATAACAAACGTTGAAACAAATAAAAAGGAGATCATTTATAGATAATTCAAAAGGAGCTTTGCTATTTTCTTTACTACAAGCTCTCTGTTCTACGTGCTGCTTCGCTGATTGTCCGCGACGGCTATAAAATATTCAAGGACCATATGCCATTGTCATCTGACATAACACAGATAAGAAAAAACGTCGTCTGTAGGTGAATCATGCCAGATGGATACATCGGAGAGACTTGTATTTCAAATGTCCTCATTCGTAATGTAGCCCACTTCGACAGTTTTTAAACTGTCGAAGTAGGCTACAACCCCATGGACGTGCGGTATATGTCAATCAAACCCCCTGGACTCACAGTACATGTATAGATCACAGATGAATCTATCCAGATGTCAATCACCCCCACCTGGACTCACAGTAGGCCTACATGTAGATCACTGATGAACCTATCCAGATGTCAATCACCCCACCTGGACTCACAGTACATGTAGATCACTGATGAACCTATCCATACACTAGAATTTAGTCAAGAATGCATGGGCTTTTCTGCTTTTTGCCTTAGTTCAACACTTTCACCAGCACAATACGATATCGATATGCCTACATCAGCATGATACGCCATTGTGTATGTATGACTGATCAAAGTGAAGTTCAAAACGGCGCCATCCAAAAACACTCCAATCAATGCAGCTGCTCTTCGATAAATAATTCATCAATAATCCGATTCAAAAACAGTATCAACAACGACTCTACAGGAAGGTTCATGTATAAAATATGTAACGAAAGTCAGCAAATTTTTGTATATTCTTAAATCGAACACTTCACGATAAGGAGCATCAGTACGGTGGCTGATAAAGGCCATCGTATTTATAATTTTTCGTAAGTCGGGCGTCCGACTTACTGAATCAGCCACCCGACTTGTAACTCAGGCACCCGACTTACGAAAGGCCATTATTTATTTTTTTATAAGTCGGGCGCCCGAATAACTCAGGCGCTCAACTTACGAAAGGCCATTATTTATTTTTTTTTATAAGTCGGGCGCCCGAGTTATGAAAAAAAATAAATAATGGCCTTTCGTAAGTCGGGCGCCCGAGTTAAAAGTCGGGTGCCTGATTTAGTAAGTCGGGCGCCCGACTTAAGAAAAATAAAAACATGATGATGGCCTTATCAGCCACCGTACATCTGGGTTCAAATTGTCAAGGTTCTTACATGTAGTCGTTCGGTTAACATTGGTCATCGGTGTTTTTATTTTTTTTTCAGTTCAACTGTTATCCTATTTGCTCATTGTCAAATGGATGAAGTGTTTGTTTCCAAGAGTATCATTTCATTAAATACAGTGTGTGAGTGGACCCCGATACAGACAAAAATCTTTTTTTCGAGTTTTTTCCATTTTTTCCTTTCATTAGGTGACTAAGAAAATATTGTAATATTTTTTGTGCTTCCAAGTGTCCTTTTTACTGTAAGTCAGCAACCATTTTTGTATTCTGAAATCGAAAACTTCACGATAAGGGGCATCTGGGTTCAAATTCTCAAGGTTCTTAGTCATTCGGTTAAGATTGGTTATTTTATTTAATTTTTTTTAGATCAACTTTTATCATATTTGCTCAGTGTCAAATGGTTGAAGTGTTTGTTTCCAAGAGTGCCATTTCATTACAAATACCATGAGTAAGTGGACCGCGATGCAGAAAAAAACTTGTGTTTTTTCCAGTTTTTCGGTCTTTTTTCCTTTCATTGGATGACTAAAGAGATAATTGTAATATTTTTGGGCTTCCAAGTGTCCTTTTTACTGGAAATCAGAGATAGATGGTTTTTCCATTTTGAAACAGAACAAGTCATCATATAGCTTCAGATGTGCTAAAAATAAAACGACATTCTTTCATCAAAGCTTTGGCTAGCTGACAAATATATGTGTTTTTTATTATCAGAGACTGGGGGAGACGTCATGCTGGTTATCATGTTTGACGCTCGAAATTAACCTCACCACCTTATATGGTAGCAATTTTTCTTGGCTATCACCATCGAAAAATTGCGCTGAAAGCCGCATTTGACAGAAGGAATTTTGTAAAGGCATATTTTTCGCTACTTTTTATTTGCATGATTTCATTCAAAATTTTTATGTCACTGTGTTTGGAGTTATTCAAGAAAAACTGGTGTCCATTTACTTTTGTTCAGCATCGCATCGTGTCTTCATTGATTGTCTTGATTTGGAAAGATGAATGCGTCAGTCGTGGAAAATACCTAATGGTATCTTTACGGAGCTTTGGCCAGTTGATACAGGAGAGTCACAGTTAGAGAATATATGTTGGATTTTGCCCGGGGTCCAGGTGTGCCAGCCGATTACGCCGACGTGTAGATGGGTAAAAACGATAACCCGAAGCGACGGAGCCGAACAACAATGAAGATAATGCACCGTTTCATCAGCTTATGAACAGGACACGCAGAATGCTATATAGTAGAAGTATTCACCTTCCCTACGAATTGTAATTATATGAAATCTTTCTTAAACGTGTCGTTTCCCTGGTACAGCTTGTGGAAGACAAGTTTTTATTTTGAAAGGTACAAACCTAAGCCCTCAAACCATGACACGTACGCATTTGCTAATGTATCTATTGCCATCCTTTACGCGATTAGACCTGTCTGGTTTATCGTATTAGAGTTTAGAAAGGACAATGTAACTAAGCCTGTTGATGGCTTTGAAGATTGTAAGTGAGTTTGGAATGGAAAGCATGCAATTTAGTTAATGCGATGGTAGATAGGATTGAGGTTCTTGCGGGCCAAAAGGACTGCAAGGAGAGAAAGCCACTGCAGTTCATGCAGAAAGAAGGGTACAAAACACATGTAATCAAATGGAGAAAGGCGATCGAATCGATTGTTTCTGCATAAAATCTTGGCGTAGTGTGTTTTGGGGATTCCAAATAAGTAAAGTGAAAATCTTAAAGTGTTTGAGATTTTCACGGCGCTTCTCAAAACCCGGAATCACCGACTTGCTGCCTTGTTGCTACCTTGTTGTCACGTTTAACAACCGTTCAGAACCGAGTGAAAAAATGGCTGGCGTGCTGTTGCCTCACAACACCTTGTGGCCACCTCACAATATCCCCTAGACCGCAAATGGATCGTACATGACCCTGTTAACACCGTACATGACCCTTCTAATACCACGTTTGACCGCATTTGTGCCGCCTGTCCACCATAATGACAACCGCATCACCACTTTGTCCACACCATGTTTTCACTACTTGTCACAGGTGTGTGCCAAACCAAACCGCCGTCATTTTGGGCGGTTCAGCGCGGTTTTAAACCGTGTTGGACCGCCTTCAAAACCGCCCCCGTGCGAAACCTGCTTAAGTTGACTTGGGCGGTAGCTTCGAGTTAAGCTTCGAGGCCACCCAAATTGTGTGTTGACGGCAAATGAGCCAAACGATGCCTGATCTTATTCGCAAGGGTCGCATCCAATTTGACATCCCCGTCTCGACCATTATCACTGGGATCCGGGCCGACTCTTAACGAGGCCATTGACAAAGACACTCCAGCCCCTGCTCGCCCAAGGCACCGAAGGAAATCAATAACACGACGTCCAATGTTATTAGATCGGGGAGGTCAGTTTCGTCTCCCAAATCGCCAAACTTTGTTTTCTCGGACAAGACTAATGACTAAATTCTCGGACTAATGAGTAATCTGTATACTAAAACCTACTAGTGTCATACATGTATATGTTCATCCTCATTGCTTGTCATTTTAGCGGGTAATTTCTTACACAGGAAAGATAGCAAAAAGCCTCCTGATATCAACATAAGCCTTGGCGTATTCATATAAAAAAATACCAAGAGTTTTGGTGAATGATGACATCGCATCTCGAAGAAGGGACTTCATGCGCAAGGGAATCGGCCGACCTGGATTGCTGTGGAAAGACATTTTCAGATAATTTTTCACAGAAATTTTTAATGGTATTATGGTATACGTGGTCTGGTAAATGTTCACTGAAGGAAGCGAAATCGACAACTATTATCCATCGGTATCTCCCGTCAAAAGATTTGGTTCTGGTTCCTTTTCAAAGACATAAACAGTAAACAGCTCCGCTCAGCACATTCAAATGCAATGCATTTAAAACTACACGCTAATGTATAGCGACCGAGTTAAGAATTCGAAAGAAGGGCCGGAGGATGGATAATGGAATACGAACATTATCACGGTTCGGATGTTCCGATTCTAAGACAAAGTTGTGTCGGTACATACATCTACTGATATAAGATACATCGTCATCTTCCAATGAGCTTATACGCGGATCTTTAAATTGTGTGTACATCGCATGCACTGTGTTTCAGGCGCAAGTTAGACTGGACTTAGTGCTTTACAGAGTAATCCTTCTGTTCTTCGGTACACTCATCCAAAACAATGTACACATAAATAGTAAGAGGGGCTCAGAAATATTCTAAGCTGCTCGTCATTTGTCTTCGGTTACTGCCTTTGTTCATTGGATTCGTGCTAACGAATGAAGCGTCATAGGGCCGATTTTTTAAACGATAGTTAAGGTAAACCTCGGTTTAACCATCGGCTTTTCTGACAAACCGTTAATTAACCAAGTAAACATTTTGACTTTTAGAATGTTTGGCTATCAACGATTCATAAAATCGAAAAATTCACTTCGATTAGCAAACAGTTTGTCAACTGAGGGTTAATGAAACCCGATGGTTATCTTAGCCATCGTTTAAAAAATCGGCCAGACAGAGCACAGTACATTTTACACTACACTTCTAACGTCGGAGGACGTAAGCACTTTCCGAATTGAACAGGGGTTTAAACATTATCGGCAACCAGCCCAGTCCCTCAAAGGTCAATAACATCTCAGACATTGAAACATAAATGGTGGGGAGAGGGATATTAAGTTGTTTGAATCGTTTCTGTCTGAACCATCATCTGCTTCAGACGGCACATATTTCAGCAACAACATCGGGAATACAGATGAAGAAACTCTCAACAGCAGACGCCTCGATCTTCCATTCGAATCTTATAAACAGCGAAAAGGTCAATCAATGATGAAGGTCTACGTACATGTACATTCCTCATGCTTTCAATCATTTCCAATTTTGCAATAAAACGATTACGGTCCATCGGATGCCGATGCGAGTGAAGTGACTAGTTAGTGTGGCTAATGTCAGCTAATGGCTGCTATTATCGACGTAATTACCATGCTAATTAGCAGTTTAAAGTCCCCAGACGGTACGGCTCAGTCACACGTTGTTGCAAAATTGGACATTACCTCATGACAGTTTGAAACTGTAGTGTGAGAAACATTGTAATGATCATTTTTCTTGTGCTCATTTCTACGACGCGTATTGTGTGCAGTTGAAGTGCAGGCGCGAAGACGTACAGGAACACGCTACTGCAAGTCAAGCGTTCCAGACGTTTTTGCTAGAACATCCACCATTAAGGTACTGTCACACTGAAGTAGTTCTCAAAACGTCCTGCCCCGTCCTAAAAAATCGTAAAACGGGCTAGAACTTGTAACGTTGGCCAAATAATGCCTCGAAGTTCTGGAGCACTCTTCCCGTCCGAGCCCGTCCATGAAGTTCGTAAAAGACTGTAAAATGTTGCCACTACGTCCACTCCGTTCGCACACAGTTTGAGCCGTTCGGCAACATTTTCAAGAACGTACTGAGAACTAGCTCAGTGTGATGGGGCCACTAGGTCCAGCAATTACGCCTTTCAGCATGCTAAACTTGTAAGCATTTCAACGGATATAATGTATTCTGGTATATCATCGACGTAGCTTGTTGAGGAAACATTAAATATTCAAGAAATACAAAGGCGTTAACCTCACGAACACCACTCCTCTATGATGAATTCAGGCAAAAACTCAGGGAAGACCGACCAGCCGGAGATATAGTTTAAGTTCCTGATGATGGACCGTTGTTGTAATGAAAGACTCGACATAATTTATCGGATATCTTCCGATGGTTTTAGATTCGCAGGAGGAGGCAAGTGATAAAGCGGTCACGTACATTTTTTATGGGTTTTTTAATCCCCATAAAAGCGAAATATTGTACTTGCGTGACATCAATCTGAAGCTACGTTTTTCCGATCAAGACATACACTTTTTTTCTCGAGGGATCAAAGCTTCTTTTTGCAATAACTTCGGTCATGCGAGCTCTTCACTTTTTTGCCTCTTCATCAAGGTCAGGAAAATGCTCCAGCACCCTCTCGAAGAAACACAAAAGACCGAAATGACGTACACCAAAATCGCAGTTGCAAGGTCCCAGAGGTGTGCCATTACCGGGTCCAGTTCGGTCCACATTTCTGACTACACAGCAGGCTGTTGATATCTTCGAATCGAAGTCCTGACTCTTACGCTCTTGATGTGATAATGTTGGATCCCAGTGGCAAAGTCAGGTCTCTGTGACCCTACACTGCGGTTTTAGTCCATGAAATAATCATGTGATGGTAGTCTATCCTTCCACAAAAGCTGACAAATAACGAAGCAATTTGCCGACTGTTCAACTAGTTTATTTATTTCACCGACACTTGATTCCTGTTTTGAATCCTAACATTCTCCGTCTGAATGTTTGATGGGACGTGAACGAGGTACTCGGAGCCACTTCTCCATTGTGCTTCCTGACATGAATGGCTGGCAACTACAGATCGGGAACAAATGACTGCACCGGTGGTGGTTTACTCCAACTCTAAACGTGGAAACGAAGATTTATTTCTACGTTTGTGACCACGAAATCATAATGTATAATTCTAAAGAATGATTCACCCAAAATTCAACATGGGCAAAGTGCCAAGCTGGAAATGTGCACAGGTCTGTAGTAAATAATCCATATCACAGTTATCTAATGATGTTACGGTAACTTGGTAAGCTTCTTTTGAAAAGAATGTCTGCGAACTTTCATCAGCAGGGACCTGATGAAAGTAATGTTCGAAAATGTATGTCGCCAATGGAATAACAAAGCATATAAAGGAACCTTAAAGCCCCACAGTATTGAATTTTACGATATTTTCAAAATGTTAGGAGAGAGCACAAAGAGGTCTCATAGGCTTGTGAAGGTCCCCAAAATGTTTGTCTGGTACGTACTTCAGAGAATCAAGGCCTAGTTTTCAGCACACATTAGAAAAAACGACAGGGAGAGCTCTAATGTATTCAGATGGAGCGCAGTACATTTTACACGTCGTGACGTCATGCACTGACGTCAAGAATCGCGGCGATGATTTGCGGTTTTCAAATTCAATACAGTGGGGCTTTAAATTTAAAGTTAAGTCACTCGCGCCTTCAGCGAGGCATCCCACTTTACTTAATATTCCTTTTGACTTCATTGCTCTCTCTATTGTCAGGTCATGATTCAGGGTACTACCAAAAAGTGGTACATAGAATAAAATGGGCTAACATCAGCAATAGGTTCGCCCACTGGCATGATTGAATCAGATATCAGTAGCCGGTAGCACAATGAGCCTTGACAAAATCTCAAATCACTTTCAGCACTGGATCCAGTGTCTAGCTATCTTTCATCGAATTGAGCTTGCTTGGTCTACGACGATGCGACGTCTTTACTACCGTGAAAAGAGGATAGATTCATTGTGAACGAAGACCTGCGGGAATTTCCCAGGATTTGTAATGAAGAGAGGTTATCTAAGAAGTCAGAGTCGTCAATAGCTCAATCATTTTGTCTAACAGACTCTAATGTATAGACGCCACAGACTCTGATGAAAAGGAGCTGATTTACGCTAAGAAGGAATATCAAGTTGACCCAAGCACTACCTCTAGTTCATCGCAGTGTTTTCCTGTCCCACTCCACAGGTGTAAACATTACAGAGATATCACCAAACTTGTGAACTTAGAAACGCACTACATACCCATCCCGGCAAACTGGTCACAAAAGCTCCGGGCGAATAGAAAAAGAAACAGATTGCAATAAAATATATCTACTCTGAAAGAGAATTACGTCGGTCCATGCCCATGGGTACATGATACTTTCTGACTTTTGTAGCTACATCCTGGAACCAACAATTCATCGCAGTTTTTCGTAATGCAATCGCTGAAAGCAGCGACAGATGATTTTAAAACCTATCTATTAACCTTCTTCGAGTACAGTGAGGTAGATCCTTAAGCAGATTTGCAATTGTTGTGAATGACACACTGTACACACGTATCTCACCCACATTCATTCCCTTTTGGAATACTTCCGTATGAAAAACGGAAAGTACGTCTTCTAGGAGAACAAATCTCATGGTGGTATGAACATCACTAAGGAAGATATAAAGACTGAAAAATGCGTCAATGAACATTTACTAAGTACTGAACTCTTTCTGGATCAAGGTTGCAAGTGGATCACCATACACTTCGACACCACACCTTTACATCAATGTTCTGTGAAATACTTCCAGCTTTCTGTAAGGTCAAGATTTAAGCTTACAATGGATTGTATAGCACACGCAACTTGTGCCATATTTACCAAAGGAGAATTGGCGCGTACAATATTTGATATTCTATTGTGCGAGCACATAACGCAGATTTATCAAGGGATATCTATGTTTGGATTGAGCTTCCGTTCTTCTCAACGTTGCCATTTTTTGAGAAACGCAAATATCAGGCATTACAGACTTTTCGGCGAGCGTCTTAAGACATCATCACGTTTCCATACGAAATTATAACTCCGGAGTTTGTATGTGAACGAAGATGTTTCCAGTTACACATTGTGTGGAAATATCAATATGATATTCCAGTACATATTCTGATAAAAGGGATTTCATTGTTGCTGACGAAAGAAGTACCTCCACTGTTTACGCTGTCAACAGGGATCATCTATTAGAATTCGGAACACAATTCTTGGCGAGTCACAATAAAAGGTCATTTGATTGTCTCAACTGAACCCTGTGAGTTGAGTCGGGTTGGTTTCAGATAATGCCAGGTTTGAGAGCCAATATAGATAACTGCCTACAACGTTATGCCAGTTTGAGAGCCAATTTAGGTAACTCCCACCTACGTAATGCCAGTTACAGAGACAATTTAGATAACTGCCTTCTACGTTATGCCAGTTTGAGAGCCAATTTATTTAACTGCCAACTACGTTATGCCAGTTTGAGAGCCAATTTAAATAAAGGCCTGCTACGTTATGCAAGTTTGAGAGCCAATTTAGGTAACTGGCTTCAATGATAGGCTAGGCCAGTTTAAGAGCCAAGTCCCTTCCTACTACGTTGTGTCATTTTGAGAGCCAATTTGATCTGAACCTCTCCATTTGAAATTACTGAAGGAATATACGGAGACGAACATCTTCAGGGTGGAACATAATAACAAACGTTCATTTATAGATAATTCAAAAGGAGCTTTACTATTTTTTCTTTACTACAAGCTCTCTGTTCTACGTGCTGCTTCGCTGATTGTCTGCGACGGCTATAAAATATTCAAGGACCATATGCCATTGTCATCTGACATAACACAGATAAGAAAAAAGTTGTCTGTAGGTGAATCATGCCAGATGAATACATCGGAGAGACTTGTATTTCAAATGTCCTCATTCGTAATGTAGCCTACTTCGACAGTTTTTAAACTGTCGAAGTAGGCTACAACCCCATGGACGTGCGGTATATGTCAATCAAACCCCCTGGACTCACAGTACATGTATAGATCACAGATGAACCTATCCAGATGTCAATCACTCCCACCTGGACTCACAGTAGGCCTACATGTACATGTAGATCACTGATGAACCTATCCATATGTCAATCACCCCATCTGGACTCACAACACATGTAGATCACTGATGAACCTATCCAGATGTCAATCACCCCACCTGGACTCACAGTACATGTAGATCACTGATGAACCTATCCATACACTAGAATTTAGTCAAGAATGCATGGGTTTTTCTGCTTTTTGCCTTAGTTCAACACTTTCACCACCACAATACGATATCGACATGCCTACATCAGCATGATACGCCATTGTGTATGTATGACTGATCAAAGTGAAGTTCAAAACGGCGCCATCCAAAAACACTCCAATCAATGCAGCTGCTCTTCGATAAATAATTCACCAATAGTCCGATTCATAAACAGTATCAACAACGACTCTACAGGAAGGTTCATGTATAAAATATGTAACGAAAGTCAGCAAATCTTTGTATATTCTGAAATCCAACACTTCTGTACGGTGGCTGATAAAGGCCATCATATTTTTATTTTTCGTAAGTCGGCCATTATATTTTTCGAAAGGCCATTATTTATTTTTGTCATAACTCGGGCGCCCGAGTTATGAAAAAAAATAATGGCCTTTCGTAAGTCGGGCGCCCGAGATAAGCGTCGGGCCCTAGAGTTAGTAAGTCGGGGGCCCGACTTAAGAAAAATAAAAATATGATAGGTTCAAATTGTCAAGGTTCTTAGTCGTTCGGTTAACATTGGTCATCGGTGTTTTTATTTTATTTTTTTTCAGTTCAACTTTTATCCTATTTGCTCATTGTCAAATGGATGAAGTGTTTGTTTCCAAGAGTATCATTTCATTAAATACAGTGTGTGAGTGGACCCCGATACAGACAAAAATCTTTTTTTCGATTTTTTTCCATTTTTTCCTTTCATTAGGTGACTAAGAAAATATTGTAATATTTTTTGTGCTTCCAAGTGTCCTTTTTACTGTAAGTCAGCAACCATTTTTGTATTCTGAAATCGAAAACTTCACGATAAGGGGCATCTGGGTTCAAATTCTCAAGGTTCTTAGTAATTCGGTTGAGATTGATTATTTTATTTAATTTTTTCAGTTCAACTTTTATCATATTTGCTCAGTGTCAAATGGATCAAGTGTTTGTTTCCAAGAGTGTCATTTCATTACAAATACCATGAGTAAGTGGACCGCGATGCAGAAAAAACGTGTGTTTTTTATCCAGTTTTTCGGTCTTTTTTCCTTTCATTGGATGACTAAAGAGATAATTGTAATATTTTTGGGCTTCCAAGTGTCCTTTTTACTGGAAATCAGAGATAGATGGTTTTTCCACTTTGAAACAGAACAAGTCATCATATACATGTAGCTTCAGATGTGCTAAAAATAAAACGACCTTCTTTCATCAAAGCTTTGGCTAGCTGACAAAGATATGTGTTTTTTAGTATCAGAGACTGGGGGAGACGTCATGCTGGTTATCATGTTTGACGCTCGAAATTAACCTCACCACCTACCATTGCTGTTGCATTTGTCAAAGGCCTTATATGGTAGCAATTTTTCTTGGCCATTACCATCGAAAAATTGCGCTGAAAGCCGCATTTGACAGAAGGAATTTTGTAAAGGCATATTTGTCGCTACTTTTTATTTGCATGATTTCATTCAAAATTTTTATGTCACTGTGTTTGGAGTTATTCAAGAAAAACTGGTGTCCATTTACTTTTGTCCATGATTGTACATGTACACGCACATATACATGAAAGTACAGATTTCACCCATTCACAAGAAACCTCTTTACTTACAAACAAAATAATTTCGCATTAGAAAGGAAAAACATCTATGATTACCTTCTAAAGATGTCCTCAAAATTGCAACACAACATTTCGCTCAGTGGCTCATCGAACGGTGAAGGAAATCCTATTCGAGCATGTCATTTCTTGTTATACAGTATCATCAAGAGTATATTACAGCCCACGTAAAGATGAAAACCTATACAGCACACCAGAATTTTATTTTGGGAAAATCCGATAAAAGAAGGCTGTTTAAGTTTTTAGTGGTTCCCTAATAACATGCCAGACAAAAGGTTGGGATAAAGATGCTGTGGTATTATGAGGGCCGACGTAATCTGGCAGCGCCGTGGAACTTCTCCTGAAAACTTGCTATGACGAAGCTTACTCGTCCCCAGTGTTCAGTTGGCAATGTGTAGACCCACTTAAAGCCCGACTGTATGCATTCGGTGACTCTTTCTCCCTCCCCACCTTGATAAGACTGGTATCCTGTCCAACCTATGTATAGCCAGTGATAGCACCGAAGCTGGACTGGTACTATGTCGAAACAAAAATGGCCGCCATAGCTTCATCACTTGAGAAGTTCAACGTGCTGTTATACATTTAGCTTGAGTAACCCTTCATCAGGTAAGGTTCAACTCATTTTTCCATGTGTTCCGAAACATTCTAAGCCCGTTCGACAACATTTTCAAAAACGTACTGAGAAATAGCTCAGTGTGATGGGGGCATAATGGATACTTTTCATTATGGACGGCCTATCGCCAGACTCCGAACCATTATACGTATCTACAATGTGTTTGATAAATCAATGCGCAGGTGAACAATACCCATACGCCATATCGAAGCACGTTAAGAGCCAGATAGAGTACCGCGCTTGTCTGCAAGAGTTAATGGGTAATGATATTTTAAGGTCAAAAGTTATCACAGCTCACAAAGCAGTGATTTTCTCCCGTTCTACAAAACAACCAACCCTGTAATCACGCTAATTGAGCAATTTGTTTGCTTTTTCGCTCAATTTATTTGAGTTGTAGCCATTACTAAGGGAACGTGTTTACATATTTAGACAATTGTTCACGTTCGTACGATGCTCAGTTAAACACTATCAGACTATGGGAATAACACACGCGTTACGTTTTTTTTCTGATGAAATATTGTGGCATTCACGAAGGGTGTATTTATACTTTATTCGCAGGAAGCCCAATCCATTAAAAGTAGAAAACTGATTTTGTAAAAATTGAGTATGAAAACTTACAGCAAGCAACTAATCAGTTATATACAAAGAAAGAAGCAGAGGAAGAGAAGATAGAATTGCACTAATGTATGGTACCATAAAGGAATCAAACATAAAGGTTTAACTGCGAGCGATGAAGTAACTGAGGGATACACTTCCTGTGTTGCCACCAGATGTCTCTCACTGCCTGAATTTTGGCTTTACGTAATAGGCAGGAGCTTCAACGTTTTTATGGTAGTGGGGTACATGGATCTGTCAACTTCAATTTCTGAGGATAACAGAGCTATTTTCGGCACAATTATTGTTCCATGTGCATAGATGTTTACATTATGTTATTTTGGACTTTTGGGATATGCCAACCCACGAAATTGAATACTTTCGGTATCAAAAGAATTTCTAGATAGGCATGCCACCAACAAATTACTCATGACAAAGAAAGACTGGAGATAAAGATAATGTATCACCGCTATTTTCGCGGGCCACGAAAATCATTGTTTATTTATATTTTGTTTGTTTAAGAATGAGAAAAAAACGTTTTAATTTGAACAGAGCGAAACATTATCTAAGCGCATCGTGTGGAACACCTGATCCATGTAAAGCACATCAACTGTTTATTCGCTAATTAGTTCGTCAAGGACTCGTTACTCGATAAAAATAATCCTATAAACTGGTGATGCGATTTAAATTAACACGCCTTTTGCTTCATTGACGTCATCATTCTTTACTTCTCAGGAAGCGTCCTGGCGTTTCGGTGTCGCCTGGGCCGGCCAAAACGTTGCCTGAACAACGATAGGACAGGGCACCAGTCAGCATTAAATTTGACCTTGACGTTACGATAATTTGACTGGCTCTCGCCGTATGGCTGCATCGCATTCGACGGTGGTGTCGACGCACTGACACAGATGTACAGCCTAGGCCTACTTGAGTTGATCAAGCCCTACATGTATCTCTCAATACGGTGGAGCCAAACATTCCCTAAAACGAAAGGTTGGCCTACATGTACCCTGCACTTCAACACAAGACACTTGCCGAGATCGCATGTACGTACGGGTGAAAAAGACAAGCAGCAATTAAACTCTTCAGCAATTTGTCAGGTAACGCCATGACATTCGCTTTTTCCAATCAGTAATGGGTCCGAGCGGGCCAGTGGAATCCACCAAAGAACCGATGGCCCGCCCAGTTCACCATGCGAAAGCCGTATCAGTACACTATCACAAGATATGTACGCTGCAACTAGACCAAACTAGTGCATTATATCATCAAAGCTATGACATAGATTTGACAGTCTGACATGTCGACAACTCCCAAGGACAATACTACGAAGCTTTACATACAGCGCCATGACTCACTATAGGATCGGATCGTATAATACACCTGAGTTTTTGATTGTGATCTAATAAAAGTATATCAAAGTACCAAAGTAACATCTGATCTCTTTATTGATGTTTTTACCAATGCTCCAAGCTTGTCGAGTGTGTCTGAAAGCGATGTATAGACATCGAGCTACATGCATCAACGAACGTGAAAAAAGAATAAGAGATGACTGATGATACCAATCACGAATATTTCTTGTGTGATGACAGATTTGTCGGCGAGTAGGCTTAATGGCTTAATAATGCATGTGTGTAACTTGAGTTTTATCATATTTGGTATGAGAAGTGATGAGTTTGCAATGGATTCGTGGAACCAGCTGAAATCTTCAGGACGAAAGCAGCCAAGTCAGCCTAAAAACAACTAAGAACGTCTTATATTTTCCATAGGCTACTTTTTACAAAGGAAAATAAAGGCTGATAGAAATGGGCTACCTTGTATTGGTATTGGATTGGATTTTCCATCCGGACTGAAGCCAAAGCATTATTGGACCTGGTAAGTATGGAAGAGGTCATTTTAAGCAACTCGTGTTTCTCACTTGGATGGAGTCTTTTACCTGCCCTTACAAAGGAACAAGGTACAAGGCACCACGTTTTACTGTCCCATGCGACGGACTTGAAGAACCAAGGATAATCCCATGTGGCCCAGGATTCAAACCGCGGACCTGCGAACGTGATAACCACTAGGAACAGAACAAGGTACAAGGCACGTCCACGGCTTACAGTCCCATGCGACGATTGTGAAGAGCCAAGGATGGTTAATCTCATATGGCCCAGGATTCGAACCGGGGACCTGCCGCTTGCTGAGCGGACATGATAACCATTCGGCTGTCAGGGGTCCTCTGTGGTCCTCAAGGCTACATTTTCAACCACCGAAATCACCCAGACCAAGTTTAAGACAAGAGTGTACTGGGATATACGATTTTCATCAGCAATCTGCGTCCAAGTCAACGCGTTCGTCGATGGCACTCCTTGGTAACGACTGACCCCTCAGAATCCCTTATGACCAACACACCATTACGAACATGCCGCATCAATGCCCTTGCCTTCCTACTCTCCACCCAATAATCCTTATAGGTACTCAATGTGACTCATGTAGAAACACTTAATTGACTGCTAGTGTTATGCAATATTTCGCATCGAAACCAATGTCACTTGTAACAAGCAACTCGAGTTACCACAAGTACATCAAATGTGGTCGACGTCAAACTGTGTTTGCTTTCATGATGGTAGTTTCTCTCACGTATGTCTGTAGTTAGTCAACGTAAAAAAATAGCTTTGGAAACCAAACTCCGATAAGATGAACATCATAGTCTTTCTTAATTGAAGCCTGATATACATTGACATTTTAATGTCAATTACAGTCCACTAGGAGAGAAAGTAGTACACGCGTCGTACTTTTGTCATCAACCACTCCTTTCTTTTTTCGATAGTACACATGTATGAAATGTCATCATGTGAAACCCCAAAGCAAAGTGGTTAAGAAAGCCATTCCGTTAAGAACATCAAAACAGCCAAGAGTGCAAAACATGCAGATGAATATTGAAGAAGAAAATTTACAACTATGATATAAGATTCCTACCTTGATTAACAAGAAGAAATAATCCACAGACAAGTACGAAGATATTTTCGATTATATCCATGGTTCTCCCATGTGGATCGCGCCACGCGTATTCGAGATATCCGCGGCACTGAAACCCCCTGCCGCCGATCACACAACTGATACTCAGATCGAAGCGGCAGGCTCTAAACCTCCGATGCAGCAACCTCGTCACTGCGAGGACAGCGCGCCATTCGCCAGGTTGGATGCAATTAATCCCGTGCCCATGATCAATTTGTTACGCCGTGTGAGGTAGATCAGTGTATGACTGATGGCATCACGCACTCGAGGACAGAGTGAGGTGAGATGGGGAAGGTGGGTTCTGTTCCGTTGGTGGTGTGGCGTTTGGCTTCATCGGGTTAGGACAGACCCCAAGTATTCCGGTGGTGTTTTCAGCCGGGAAGTGCTGTGGAACTTCCAAAGGCTAACACATTCAGGAGGACGAACTAGGAAGTGCAGTCGTGGAACTTCCCAAGGCGGGCATCTTCATCAGGAGGGCGAGCTGGGAAGTGCAGCGGATCTTCCCGAGGTGGACGCCCGAGGCGGACACTCTGTACTTAGACACTCGGCAGTCTATCATTTTGAAGTATCGCGCCGGAGATAAGTTGTGCGATGCACGTGCAGAACTAGCTGCCTGCTTGGGAGAGGCAGACCTTGAAGACCTCAGATGTTCGGCAGCCCCTAACCGATCGTTTTAGGTTGTTCCGATCGGTGGTGGGACGAGGGAAGGACTCCCTAAGCTGATCAGAGTTGCGTCTGATCTGTTTGACGCCTCGTTGACCAGGTGCAAGGATACCGTTATCCTGTACCGAGGCAGAGCCAAGCTCTACCAGTACACCAGTACCAGGGGACGCCTCAAACTGTCGGCGACTCTCCAGGTACACCAATTCAATGTTGGTAAAAATGAATCCAGGGAAGAGGCTTCCAAAGATCAAAGAAATGTGACTTGACAAAATCAACAGTGGCACTTCGAAGGATTATGGTGAGAAAATGAACATGATACTAATTGGCAGGTGTAATGCATCAAACACCTACTGAACATGGCCATTTAATTTTGATACCGGACGTAGTTTACAGGCGATCGGGTTTCAGATGCAGCACGGATTTCTGATTTAAAAGTATGCTGTGGGCGTGAAACGAACGATGGTAAGACGCATGTTCAAGACACGTATACTGCCCTCTTGGCAAATGGTAAAAGGTCTCCATTTGTGATCAGTGAGCTCAATGATTCTAAGTACATTCTGCTGTAAAGTTTGCTATTGCTTAATCAACCATGCTCAAATTCATGACTTGTAAAGATGCTGCATTCACCATCATCGAAGTTCCGTGTCAACTCCATGGATGTGGAGAAGGTCCAACTAAGTGGGCCATCCGGGGTTATATGGGCTAACTATCCCTGGTTCTTCAGTCCGTCGCAATGAACACTAAGCCGTGGTGCCCTGTCTTTGCAAGGGCAAGTAGAAGACCCTATCCAGGTGAGGAACACGAGTAGCTTGAGATAGCCTCTTCCATACTTACAAGGGCCAATAATGCTATGGCTTCGGCCCTGACGGAAAAATCAAATACAAACACTTAAGTGGAGGAGAAATTTGGAAGTCGTATACATGTCGCTTGGAAATTTGAAGCATGTGAACTTTTGTGTTGGCATCGTATTTGAACAAATAGTATTGAAAGAACGGTTGACCCTTCCACTCCTGCTTCCAGAACACCTTGAAGTCTTCCTATTCAGCCAAACTAACGAGAGCCTATTAGACCCCAAGTATGGGAATAAAAGACCCGGAGAGGTCTATGGCGCCGTCGCGACGAAACTCCAGCGTGTGGTTTGCTTGCTTCATGCTAGATTCAGGACATGATGGTAAAGATCACAGCACAACGCAAATGCGTAATGGATTCAGAATTCAAACAAGCGCAAAAAACTTCATGTAGTTTCCAATTTATCAAAATTCATGAATTCCTTGAACGAATATGTCGCAATACTAGTAGCAGGTAGAATGTTCCACCACTCTCGATGCATTGCAAAACAGGACATAAGTAGCTGTCTACAGTTTGAAGTAGCGCATGCACTCACTAATTTCGGTCCATCACCGATTCATGAGGCGCTTCATTCTCGCGGGAAGTGACGATTTTCTTTTGCATTTTTCATCAAGTTTTGGTGTGTTTGAAGGGTTGTTGTAAAACAGTGCTCAGAGGACTATGATTGGAATGAATCACAGTCAGAGATGGCATGAAGACGCAAGAAATTATTCATGTAGACTTTCATATACGCATCGTTTGGTATCAGGCCTAGCTGATTGTATGGTATTCATTTAAGGGGTGATCAGCCAAAAAAGACGTATAAATCGCAATTGAATGTACACGGACTACAACGTACATGTACTTCCAAATGCCATGTGTGGATGGAAACTGATACGTGTATGGATTTGTGATAGTATGTGAAATGTGACACATCTTGTAGGATTCTTCGATTCTATTAATGGTTTGAATGTTATGTAACCTTGTTGTTTATACTGTGTTGATCATTGAGCAAGGCAAATAAATGACTTCTGAAGTCAAAATCCAGACTTTCACTCCTCCTTGGCTTCGTGCTGGTTTTAAAGGCAGTTCTCACACCATTCCATGAATTCGAAGTTCATGACCCTTGTGCTTCAACATGAGACAAGATGGGTGCGTATAAAATGTGTACTGGCATACGGCAATCAATCGGATTACCGGGTATTGATGACCAATCAGGTCCACGAACGGCAGAGCAAATCGAGTTTGAGTTAATGACGGGCAATGCTTGCCATTCAATGGTCTTTTCTCCTTTCCATCTCGAGTTTCACATTTGCACATTAACTTCATTAGGGAAGCAACAGATGAAAGGCAAAGCATTGAACTAGAGGGATGGACAATGTTCTCGTGGTTAATATATAGGTTTCAAAAGGAGGGATGGACGGTCGCTGCGGAAATTCAATTAAAATTACCGACAACAACAACGATAGAACTATGGGTCAGAGTCGTGATTTTTTGAATCAATGGGGATCTTAGCTCGATAGAGGGCAGCACACCTAAACCCGGTCCTATACAATGGACGCCATTTGTTGGGAAATTGATCAGGACCGGGATGTCAGTTTCATTTCAATAGTTTTAACCACTACTGACACCTATTGAGGCAGTGGGCTGGGGTCCCCATTGCAAGTTCAAGTTCAAGCCATGAACTCAGTCCTTACAAGTGCTCTCGTGAAGTTTAGAGCGCACTTAAACAAAATGATATCCAACCATTCGGTCATGCCTACTAATTAACCCACTTGAAACCGTTGCACCCTTGACATGGGTTGTATTAATCAAAATTAGCGGAATAAAATTGTCAAAACTATAGGAAACAATACTTGACTTTTATTTTGACCGAACTCAAAACCATTGACGATGCATAATACAGTGTAAGATGACATGCAAACACTTTAGGAATTCAATTTCGTGCAATGCATGACCTCACGCGTGCAGTTCACGCTATCAAAACCCACAGCACGTGGACTGAAGCCGACATCGCGACCCTTCCCCACCCCCAACTGGCTCGGGCGAGCTCAATCTGTAGCTACATGTACGAACTACATGTATAGAGTTGGAGCATCAAATGAAAGAGTAGTGGTCATGGTGGTGGCAACTCTCAACGCCTTGAATATTCATAATGAGGTTCCGCAAAAATCACGAAACACGAAGTACGAAATACGAAATTGGACTTCATTTTCATGACGTACATTGTAATGTATTTCAGGAGATGGTTGGTACCACAAATACCGCCTGCTGCAAGGACGTCGTTTAGTGTACGACGTTAGACCGATAGCTTTACCGTGTACGGTATATGAAACTTTGAAATTCATCTTTCGTTTCCTCTTCGTAGCTACGATTCAAGATGCACCATAACTCACTCGGTCTTACATGATTTGCTAAAAGACGCACTGGCAGCAGGGACATCTGTGGTACCAACCCAAACTGGTTCCCAGAATGCATTTCGCTCCACAATATGGCGGTCGCTAATAATGCCTCTGGAAACAAACGCCCTCTTCACTTCTGCAAGGTTATCATAGCCAATATTGAAAGACTCCACATTTCATTTGTATTGTACGCTATCAACAGACAACGGACGGGCACACGACGGAATGACAAAAATCACACCGTCTCCCATCTTCAGTAGCATTGGAAGCCTTCACAGACATGACAGATGACACGTCCGAGCAACTCATCGGGTACCGTGCAACTTGGTCCCTTCATGCAAGTTCAAAACAAGGGCCTACATTTCGGTCAAGTGGGTAGGTTGTATTATCAGGGGTCTATTCTCTGTCCGAACAATAGAAGGATTAGACTATACTTCATCTCAGACATAAGCCTTTTTTACACGGAGTCAGTTCGAGGCCAGGGTTCATATTCGTATTCCCTTCCTATTGTCTGACGGAATAAGCTGCGACTTGACAACAGGGCACACACAGAGAAACGTGTCGATCTATTTGCCTGTGTTTCCAAAACAATAAAGGGACACACAGAAACACTGGCAGATGTAACACTTGATCAAAGGGGCTATAGATCGAGGAGTTGCCTGATGGACATGCCATGAACTTAATGCAAAAGTGTCCATTATTGCAGCGGAGGTACGACTTCAGTTACAACACGTCGTGCACTTGACTACCGACAGAACTTCTTTGAAATCGCCAACCGCCTTCTGTTCTAAAACAAGACAATCATCACAGCGTCTCCGGGCGCCTTTCATACGAATCACAAAATCAATAGCTCGCCTTACACAAATCCCTGTATTCTCTGGCGGGCCATTGATAATCTATAAAACTCAGTGATATGTGTGGATCATAACAGCATTTACAACTCTTTGGCTAGAACAATCACGACAATGGCTAACGTGTAGCGCAGCGCCGAGGAGCCTTTGTCTTTAATGAACTTACAATAGGCTAGCTCTTTTGATAGCTAGTCGTTGGACATTGACCGGAGGCTTGATGCGATGTGCTCATCCATGGAAACAGTCTTATGACTGTGTTTGTAAAACACTGGCAGACATAGCAACAATGGCTAGTATCGTGAAATACTATACACAGTTCTTTGACGTCGAAAGATGATAACCTTATTCATTGAATAAGTTATCTGTGAACGGCGGAAACAAAAAGATGCACTGGATAATGGCTGTGATAGCCAAACGTCTGTCATTTCTGAGCGTACATCTGAGTTTTCCGGTGAGGGGTCCTTTGTGTTGCCTGAAACGGTCACCTTTACAAAGGAACATCCCCAGTTCGGTCTGTGATACGCCTCTTCGCTGCAGGAGTCTCATAAACACCAAAACACGTTCCCAATTGAACGAGATTAATAAACCATGTTTTTGAGCAACCCCCTTATTGGTAAAAAGACAGCTGTGCAAATAACCACTTCGAAAATTTATACGGCGTATTTATGCCCGCTGCCGATGAGCAGGGCCTATATTATTCATAAAAGCTTGTTAGGTTAGTTGGTTGCTAGTTTGTACATTGGCCTGTTCATGAATACGGACACTCTAATCTGAGAGCCAAGAGCCAGAGAACCAGAGAGCCAGAGCCAAAGAGCCGAGAGCCAACGGATCAGAGAGCCAAGAGCCGAGAGCCGAGATTTAGGATTCAGATTCAGATTTAGGGCATACAAGTACATACATGTACAACTACAAGTACATGTAGGTGAGTCACAATAGTATTTTTCCTTTAAATACAAGATACATGTATGCTCGTATGTAAGCTTGGAAAATTTGACGAGAATTTTGACTGTCAACAGTGGGGGTTTAGAATTTAAAGGAGTATGGTATTGCCACTTTTTCACGACAGCCGGCGCCACTCTCCAACCCAGGGACCAACAAAGTTGTCGGCAAATTGACCCGATTTAGTACGGCGTACATTTTGTAATGCATTTTTGTAGTTCGTCTTACTGCCGCTAGGTGGCTCCCTCTACGTCGGCAGTCAAATAACGCATTTGAGAGCCAGCCAATACCGTGCTCCTTTAATACATGTACAACCTGCTCCCCCGACCTGATATTGAGAGGAGATCCATCTTTTTACCTGAACATTCGAGGGCAGAACGGCAAAAGAGACTCCGAAACAAATGGTAGCGCCCCGCCAGCTAGAGACAACACGTTAATCAACCCCCGAAGCACTGTGACTGGCATTCGGTATTCACTGCATGACGTCAGATAAGCTAACAACATCGTTCCGTTTCCTGCCCCCTTCCGCCATGTAATTCTAAATCGAGGCAATTTGTTAAAATAAATGGATTTTAAGGTTTGATTCTCGGGGCGGAAGATGATCCGGTTGTAACGTGTCGCACTGACATCGTTTGTAATTGAGTTGAGGAAGATACGCGAGGGCTGGCGGATGTATTGTCACTTTGACTAATAGTAGACAGGGCAGAATATCAGTCACTGTAATCTGTTTGTGCATGGGATTCAAAGTTCCTTCCATTTGCTCCCAAACCCGCCCCCCCCCTCCTCAATTTTAGGGTCATATGCTTGTTCCTGAGTTTGAAAGGGACCCCCTTATGGAAGGAACCAAGGGAAATTTTCCACCCCTTTCTGCGGGCTTTTTTCATCCAATAAGACCCCTTAATGGAAGGAACCAAGATATTTTCACCCCTTTTTTAGGTATTTTTCATGCAATTAGACCCCCTAACTGAAGGAACCAAGGGAGGGATAACTCATCGCTGGGATTGAGAATAGGACTTTCATATCCCTTTTTATTATTTTTTCGGGAAGAGAACCTTTTGACCCCCTTTTAAAGAATTTTTCGGGAGAAAAGTCATTCAAAGTACCCCTATTTGAAGTGTTTTTCGGGAATTTTTTCCAAACAGTGCTGCCGAAAAGGACCCCCTTTCCTGAGAAAATTGGAACGAGCATGCGGTATGGTTGACCTTGAGTGGGAGAACTAGTAGGCCACCATCTTTATTAGAAAGGTTAAAGCTTCTTACCATAGTGTTCTCAGAATCATGGAAAGTTGACTTACCTGCGAAAGAAAAGAAAGAAAACACTGAGAAATCAAGAATTATCAGAAACCAGAGACATTCACTGTCTACCATAGCTTAGCTTTGGCTATTACTGGACGTTAGGAGGGGGAAGGTCCAGTATATTGGGTTGACTGTATGAAGGTAGGGTTAAAAGTGACGTCAAAATGCAATGACGCAATTTTCTTCGACATCGGGCGTTGCAACGGCAATTCATCGGCAGTGTCTAATCATACATCGTAAAGTATCCCCCAGAAAATAGCATAGCAATTTATTTTTTTCCTGCACAAGAGTAAACGCCATCAGACGACTAACGACGTGACCCCCGCTTTGTCTTCCTGCAAATTACACCCTCTCGTGTTGCAGCTTGTCGCTGTCTCAGATAACTACAGGGTGTATCAGTCTGCAATGACCCTTAATGACAGTTATGCATCTATAACGACATGTGTCGAAGACAGTCCGCGTTTCGTGTGGGTTCAACGGCTCGCGCGTAGACGAAATTTATGAAGGCTACAATGTAGGAGTACGAATCGTCATTTCGTGCCAAACATGTATCACAAAGTACAGAGGGTGGCAAGTACATTGTACATGTACTAGATTTAATGTTCGGGTTGGAAAAAAGTCTCCTGCATTTGCCCAAAAGTGTCGGAGAAAATGGCATGTGTCGAAGACAGACCGCGTTTCGTGTGGGTTGAATGGCTTGCGAGTGGACAATAGTGATGTTTCGCAAATCACAAAGTACAGAGCAGGGTGGCTAGTACTAGATCATGTTCGCGTTGGAAAAAAAGTGTCCTGCATCAGCCCAAAAGGGGCGGAGAAAATGGCAGTAACGACGGGCTCGAGAAATATCAATGTGATTTATCTAGCGAGTGGGCAATAAACATATGTTACACCGAGTTATCACTTTTTATCTCGTCATGTAGGGTTGTTACACCGGCTGATTATTGTTATTGGTCAGTGAAACGACTCTTGGACGAAATTCTACCGAACGGAGACGGAATACAGATGTGATCCCTGAATCAATGGCTGCATCAGGACGAAGTCGACACGATAGTCGATGCAGTCAATACGTGTTATGAATCTGTGTGTTCATGTACACTCTTGTAGGAAAGTAAAAGGACAGCAAGTTTTCCTAAATATCTAAAAAAAAAACGATTGGAGCTACAGCAATGGTATTTGCACCCAATCTGTCGTAACATGTTGGGCCCAGAACCATGGTGTTTTGAAAAAAAAATTATTTTAATTAATCAAGAGAAAAATGACATTTTATGAAATCACTTTTTTCACAATTTTTGAAAAATCGTCCGATTTCAAATTTTCTTTCTTCGTTATATTCAACTTGCCTGACTGACCGACATCTGCAACTTCATGATTCAGTTTTGTACAGAACCTTCAAACTCATCTCTACAATCAGGAAGAAAGCAAAAGAGCTGCCAGTAAACTATTCATACTGCCTAATGTCTTTCGATCGACCTACCTCGACTCGACGAAGAATTTGACAGTTCAGGAAGATCCAGTCACGATGTGAGATTTGCAAGATTTTAGCATCGACGCAAGGCAAGGTCGGCTATTCCATAAAATTCGTCCAACTCGAGGTGTTGAATTTACCATTACCACTGAGTCCTCGCTTGTTGCGGAATTTTACACACAACCGTACGTACAAAAGTGCTAAGAGCAGTACATCTTTGCGGTTTGAAATCGGTTGGACATCTGACTCGCCCCTCGAGTACAAGGTCCCAAATATTGTGCATCGAAATGACCAACATGGCGATTTCAACAGGTCAGCCCACCAATGAGACGTTCTTACATAAGGTCCCAGGTTTACTTGGAACTTGACGACCAATAAGATAGCCTACAATAGTTTTGAACAGGAAAAGTCACGCGTTACATTTTCATTTGTGAGGCGGGCGGTCTAGGAACTCATCGGATGTCGCTGAATGATCAACAAGGGCTGTTCATTGATCTGCTACTGTTTACCTGTTACGGAAGTTATTTCAGCTTTTGAAATGTGCGGGTTCACCAAGGCCATTAACACTTTCCTCAAATGCGACATCCGACGGATGGAGGAACGCCTGCAGGACGCGCCGCGTACGCGCCAGTCTGCCACCACCTTAACATTTGAAAAAGCAGCCTGGGTATCTTGGGTCTTCTTTCCGGCGTATTCCAACTCATTACGGAGGTTTCGCAAGCGCCCGGTTAGGCCCTACGACGACGTTTATCTATTGTGTTGGTATACCCAAATAATAGATAAACGTCGTCGTATGGCCTAACCGGACGCTTGCGAAACCTCCCTATTTTTGCTGTCACGGGTCACAATTGATTTCAGCCTTTGTTGCGTAACCATTGCTGTAACCATTAACCATTTCCTCCTGGGACACTTGTGTCTGGTTTTCCCAGATCGGGTCTCAGTAATGATCCCCATTGCTTCGAGGAATATCACTCCATATCAGCACTCAATTCACTCCATACATGTACATGTTCGTCCTCCAGAAACCAGACTAGTCGTCGTCGAACATGACTAAGTGAAGCGAAATATCCTCATCAACTTAAAAATATTCCAATCACGATGTTATTTTATTGCAAATGCATTTCAAGGCCGCGAAAGCCCAGACACAAATGGTAAGTGGTCCAATCACCCGCGCCCCTTGAATCATTTCATCACTGCGAGGCTTCCGGGATTATATTTACAAAGAAGCGTGAAAATTTATAAGCCATAACCCTTTGTTGAAAATTGTATTGTAACAAATCAAATATGGCCATTTAATTTTGATACCGGACGTAGTTTACAGGCGATCGGGTTTCAGATGCAGCACGGATTTCTGATTTAAAAGTATGCTGTGGGCGTGTAACGAACGATGGTAAGACGCATGTTCAAGACACGTATACTGCCCTCTTGACAAATGGTAAAAGGCGGTACATGTACCTCCATTTGTGATCAGTGAGCTCAATGATACTAAGTATACTGTGCTGCTGTAAAGTTTGCTATTACTTAATCAACCGTGCTCAAATTCATGACTTGTGAAGATGCTGCATTCACCATTGGTGGGCAGTAGGCCTATCATCGAAGTTCCGTATCAACTCCATGGACGTGGAGAAGGTCCAACAAAGTGGGCCATCCCGGGGTACATGTATATGGGATAACTATCCCTGGTTCTTCAGTCCGTCGCATTGGACACTAAGCCGTGGTGCCCTGTATGGTGTCTTTGCAAGGGCAAGTAGAAGAACCCATCCAAGTGAGGAACATGAGTAGCTTGAGATGGCCTCTTCCATACTTACCAGGGCCAATAATGCTATGGCTTCGGCCCTGACGGAAAAATCAAATACAAACACTTAAGTGGAGGAGAAATTTGGAAGTCGTATACATGTCGCTTGGAAATTTGAAGCATGTGAACTTTTGTGTTGGCATCGTATTTGAACAAATAGTATTGAAGGACGGTTGACCCTTCCACTCTTGCTTCCAGAACACCAAACTAACGAGAGCCTATTAGACCCCAAGTATGGAAAGAAAGGATCCGGAGAGATCTATGGCGCCGCCGCGACGAAACTCCAGCCTGTGGTTTGCTTGCTTCAGGCAAGATTCAGGACATGATGGTAAAGATCACAGCACAACGCAAATGCGTAATGGATTCAGAATTCAAACAAGCGCAAAAAACTTCATATAGTTTCCAATTTATCAAAATTCATGAATTCCTTGAACGAATATGTCGCAATACTAGTAGCAGGTAGAATGTTCCACCACTCTCGATGCATTGCAAAACAGGACATAAGTAGCTGTCTACAGTTTGAAGTAGCGCATGTACTCACTAATTTCGGTCCATCACCGATTCATGAGGCGCTTCATTCTCGCGGGAAGTGACGATTTTCTTTTGCATTTTTCATCAAGTTTTGGTGTGTTTGAAGGGTTGTTGTAAAACAGTGCTCAGAGGACTATGATTGGAATGAATCACAGTCAGAGATGGCATGAAGACGGCAGAGAAATTATTCATGTAGACTTTTATATACGCATCGTTTGGTATCAGGCCTAGCTGATGGCATGGTATTCATTTAAGGGGTAATCAGCCAAAAAAGACGTACATGTATAAATCGCAATTGAATGTACAAGGACTACAACGTACATGTACTTCCAAATGCCATGTGTGGATGGAAACTGATACGTGTATGGATTTGTGATAGTATGTGAAATGTGACACATCTTGTAGGATTCTTCGATTCTATTAATGGTTTGAATGTTATGTAACCTTGTCGTTTTTACTGTGTTCAGCATTCAGCAAGGCAAATAAATGACTTCTGAAGTCAAAATCCAGACTTCCACTGCTCCTTGGCTTCGTGCTGGTTTTAAAGACAGTTCTCACACCATGCCATGAATTCGAAGTTCATGACCCTTGTGCTTCAACATGAGACAAGATGGGTGCGTATAAAATGTGTACTGGCATACGGCAATCAATCGGATTACCGGGTATTGATGACCAATCAGGTCCACGAACGGCAGAGCAAATCGAGTTTGAGTTAATGACGGGCAATGCTTGGCATTCAATGGTCTTTTCTACTTTCCGTCTCGAGTTTCACATTTACACATTAACTTCATTAGGGAAGCAACAGATTAAAGGCAAAGCATTGAACTAGAGGGATGGACAATGTTCTCATGGTTAATATATGGGTTTCAAAAGGAGGGATGGACGGCCGCAGCGGAAATTCATGTAAATTACCGACAACAACAACGATAGGACTATGGGTCAGAGTCCTGATTTTTTGAATCAATGGGGATCTTAGCTCGATAGAGGGCAGCACACCTAAACCCGGTCATATACAATGGAAGCCATTTGTTGGGAAATTGATCAGGACCGGGATGTCAGTTTCATTTCAATAGTTTTAACCACTACTGACACCTATTGAGGCAGTGGGCTGGGGTCCCCATTGCAAGTTCAAGTTCAAGCCATGAACTCAGTCCTAAGTGCTCTCGTGAAGTTTAGAGCGCACTTAAACAAAATGATATCCAACCATTCGGTCATGCGTACTAATTAACCCACTTGAAACCGTTGCACCCTTGACATGGGTTGTATTAATCAAAATTAGCGGAATAAAATCGTCAAAACTATAGGAAACAATACTTGACTTTTATTTTGACCGAACTCAAAACCATTGACTCACGGATGCATAATACAGTGTAAGATGACATGCAAACACTTTAGGAATTCAATTTCATGTAATGCATGACCTCACGCGTGCAGTTCACGGTATCAAAACCCACAGCACGTGGACTGAAGCCGTCATCGCGACCCTTCCCCACCCCCAACTGGCTCGGGCGAGCTCAATCTGTAGCTGACGAACTAAAGTTGGAGCATCAAATGAAAGAGTAGTGGTCATGGTGGTGGCAACTCTCAACGCCTTGAATATTCATAGTGAGGTTTCGCAAACCTCACGAAACACGAAGTACGAATACGAAATTGGACTTCATTTTCATGACGTAATGTATTTCAGGAGATGGTTGGTACCACAAATACCGCCTGCTGCAAGGGCATCTTTTAGCGTATGACGTTAGACCGATAGCGTTACCGTGTAGGCTATTTGAAACTTTGAAATTTATATTTCGTTTCCTCTTCGTAGCTACGATTCAAGATGCACCATAACTCACTCGGTCTTACATGATATGCTAAAAGACGCACTGGCAGCAGGGACATCTGTGGTACCAACCATCTCCTGAAGTACATTAGGTCCTGGAAATGAAGTTGAATTTCGTATTTCGCACTTCGTGTACGGTCAGATTTGCGAAACTTCACTAATGATGCCTTTTTACCAAAGAGCAGCCTGCTTGCTCGATCGCGAATATCCAATACTGAAAACCGTTCTAAGACTCCACATTTCATTTGTATTGTACGCTATCAACAGACAACGGACGGGCACACGACGGAATGACAAAAATCGCACCGTCTCCATCTTCAGTAGAATTGGAAGCCTTCACAGACATGACAGATGACGTCCGAGCAACTCATGGGGTACCGTGCAACTTGGTCCCTTCATGCAAGTTCAAAACAAGGGCCCACGTTTCGGTCAAGTGGGTAGGTTGTATTATCAGGGGTCTATTCTCTGTCCGAACAATAGAAGGATTAGACCTTACTTCATCTCAGACATAAGCCTTTTTACACGGAGTCAGTTCGAGGCCAGGGTTCATATTCATATTCCCTTCCTATTGTCTGACGGAATAAGCTGCGACTTGACAATAGGGCACACACAGAGAAACGTGTCGATCTATTTGCCTGTGTTTCCAAAACAATAAAGGGACACACAGAAACACTGGCAGATGTAACACTTGATCAAAGGGGCTATAGATCGAGGAGTTGCCTGATGGACATGCCATGGACCTAATGCAAAAATGTCCATTATAGCAGCGGAGGTACGACTTCAGTTACAACACGTCGTGCACTTGACTACCGACAGGACTTCTTTGAAACAGCCAACAGCCTTCTGTTCTAAAACAAGACAATCATCACAGCGTCTCCGGGCGCCTTTCATACGAATCACAAAATCAATAGCTCGCCTTACACAAATCCCTGTATTCTCTGGCGGGCCATTGATAATCTATAAAACTCAGTGATATGTGTGGATCATGACAGCATTTACAACTCTTTGGCTAGAACAATCACGACAATGGCTAACGTGTAGCGCAGCGCCGAGGAGCCTTTGTCTTTAATGAACTTACAATAGGCTAGCTCTTTTGATGGCTAGTCGTTGGACATTGACCGGAGGCTTGATGCGATGTGCTCATCCATACGTCTGTCATTTCTGAGCGTACATCTGAGTTTTCCGGTGAGGGGTCCTTTGTGTTGCCTGAAACGGTCACCTTTTCAAAGGAACATCCCCAGTTCGGTCTGTGATACGCCTCTTCGCTGCAGGAGTCTCATAAACACCAAAACACATTCCCAATTGAACGAGATTTAAAAACCATGTTTTTGAGCAGTCCCCTTACTGGTAAAAAGACAGTAAAATTTATACGGCGTATTTATGCCCGCTGCCGATGAGCAGGGCCTATATTATTCATAAAAGCTTGTTACATATAGGTTAGTTGGTTGCTAGTTTGTACATTGGCCTGTTTATGAATACGGACACCCTAATCTGAGAGCCAAGAGCCAGAGAACCAGAGAGCCAGAGCCAAAGAGCCGATAGCCAACGGATCAGAGAGCCAAGAGCCGAGATCCGAGATTTAGGATTTAGATTCAGATTTAGGGCATACAAGTACATACATGTACAACTACAAGTAGGTGAGTCACAAGTATTTTTCCTTTAAATACAAGATACATGTATGCTCGTATGTAAGCTTGGCAAATTTGACGAGAATTTTGACTGTCAACAGTGGGGGTTTAGAGTTTAAAGGGGAACTGACCACTTTGCCAGCCAAACTGGGCTACCTACACCTCAAAATGCCTTTTGATATCACTTCAGGACTCACAACAGTTTATTTGAAAATTTCCAGCCATTTTCGAAATAAACACCAAAATGTAATTTTCGAATTCAAATTTCCCGCTCAATTAGTGATGTCATTCAGAGACCCATTACAATATAGTGACCATTGCAAAATGTGCTATACCTGTATCTAAGACAGCTGGACAGGAAAATTTCTATGTCAACCACGTTGTCGTGATTGAAAATCAATTAGTTAGCCATGTGGGGATCTTTACACCTGAAATTCAGGTGAAAATTCAGATATAATTGAAAATACCATATTTAGAGATTTTGATATCTTAGTCAAGCTCGACAGTTTGTTGAATAATAATACCCTTCCTGAGGCAGTTAGTGTTTACTTTGGACTATTCCTCCTAAATCAACACTTTGAGTCAGAAAGTGCACTTGATAGGCTCTCCAGGATAAAGATTTGGTACATTTCACAATGGATGACTATAGAAATGGTTCTAGGTATGACATCACTAATTGAGCGGGAAATTTGAATTCTGAGAAATACATTTTTGTGTGTAGTTTGAAAATGAGCTGAGATTTTTTCACCAAATTTTTGCCAGTTATAGAGTGGTGTCAAACCCATTTGGAACAGCAAAAATAGTCATTATATTTGAAGGGGTCCGTTCCTCTTTAAAGGAGTATGGCATTGCCACTTTTTCTCGACAGCCGGCGCCACCGCGCCACTCTCCAACCCAGGGACCAACAAAATTGTCGGCGAATTGAACCGATTTAGTACGACGTACATTTTGTAATGCATTTTTGTAGTTCGTCTTACTGCCGCTAGGTAGCTCCCTCTACGTCGGCAGTCAAATAACGCATTTGAGATCCAATACCGTGCTCCTTTAATACAACCTGCTCCCCCGACCTGATATTGAGAGGAGATCCATCCTTTTACCTAAACATTCGAGGGCAGAACGGCAAAGGAGACTCCGAAACAAATGGCAGCGCCCCGCCAGCTAGAGACAACACGTTAATCAACCCGAAGCACTGTGACTGGCATTCGGTATTCACTGCATGACGTCAGATAAGCTAACAACATCGTTCCGTTTCCTGCCCCCTTCCGCCATGTATCCCCCCCCTCCTCCTCAATTTTAGGGTCATATGCTTGTTGCTTAGTTTGAAAGGGACCCCCTTATGGAAGGAACCAAGGGAAATTTTCCACCCCTTTCTGCGGGCTTTTTTCATCCAATTAGACCCCCTAATGGAAGGAACCAAGATATTTTCACCCCTTTTTTCGGTATTTTTCATGCAATTGGACCCCCTAATTGAAGGAACCAAGGAAGGGATAACATCGCTGGGATTGAGAACAGGACTTTCATACCCCTTTTTATTATTTTTTCGGGAAGAGAACCTTTTGACCCCCTTTTAAAGAATTTTTCGGGAGAAAAGTCATTCAAAGTACCCCTATTTGAAGTGTTTTTCGGGAATTTTTTCCCCAACAGTGCTGCCGAAAAGGACCCCTTTTCCTGAGAAAATTGGAACGAGCATGCGGTATGGTTGACCTTGAGTGGGAGAACTAGTAGGCCACCATCTTTATTAGAAAGGTTAAAGCTTCTTACCATAGTGTTCTCAGAATCATGGAAAGTTGACTTACCTGCGAAAGAAAAGAAAGAAAACACTGAGAACTCAAGAATTATCAGAAACCAGAGACATTCACTGTCTACCATAGCTTAGCTTTGGCTATTACTGGACGTTAGGAGGGGGAAGGTCCAGTATATTGGGTTGACTGTATGAAGGTAATGCATGGGTTAAAAGTGACGTCAAAATGCAATGACGCAATTTTCTTCGACATCGGGCGTTGCAACGGCAATTCATCGGCAGTGTCTAATCATACATCGTAAAGTATCCCCCAGAAAATAGCATAGCAATTTATTTTTTTCCTGCACAAGAGTAAACGCCATCAGACGACTAACGACGTGACCCCCGCTTTGTCTTCCTGCAAATTACACCCTCTCGTGTTGCAGCTTGTCGCTGTCTCAGATAACTACAGGGTGTATCAGTCTGCAATGACCCTTAATGACAGTTATGCATCTAACGACATGTGTCGAAGACAGTCCGCGTTTCGTGTGGGTTCAACGGCTCGCGCGTAGACGAAATTTATGAAGGCTACAATGTAGGAGTGCGAATCGTCATTTCGTGCCAAACATGTGTCAGAAAGTACAGAGGGTGGCAAGTACATTGCACTAGATTATGTTCGGGTTGGAAAAGAAGTCTCCTGCATTTGCCCAAAAGTGTCGGAGAAAATGGCGTGTGTCGAAGACAGACCGCGTTTCGTGTGGGTTGAATGGCTTGCGAGTGGACAATAGTGATGTTTCGCAAATCACAAAGTACAGAGCAGGGTGGCTAGTACTAGATCATGTTCGCGTTGGAAAAAACTGTCCTGCATCAGCCCAAAAGGGCGGAGAAAATGGCAGTAACGATGGGCTCGAGTAATATCAATGTGATTTATCTAGCGAGTGGGCAATAAACATATGTTACACCGAGTTATCACTTTTTATCTCGTCATGTAGGGTTGTTACACCGGCTGATTATTGTTATTGGTCAGTGAAACGACTCCTGGACGAAATTCTACCGAACGGAGACGGAATACAGATGTGATCCTTGAATCAATGGCTGCATCAGGACGAAGTCGACACGATAGTCGATGCAGTCAATACGTGTTATGAATCTGTGTGTTCATGGTACTGGTACACGCACTCTTGTAGGAAAGTAAAAGGACAGCAAGTTTTCCTAAATATATAAAAAACGATTGGAACTACAGCACCCAATCTGTCGTAACATGTTGGGCACAGAACCATGGTGTTTTGGAAAAAAAATCAATATTAATTAATCAAGAGAAAAATGACATTTTATAAAATCACTTTTTTCAGAATTTTTGAAAAATCGTCCGATATCAAATTTTCTTTCTTCGCTATATTCAACTTGCCTGACTGGCCGACATCTGCAACTTCATGATTCAGTTATGTACAGAACCTTCAAACTCATCTGTACAATCAGGAAGAAAGCAAAGGAACTGCCAGTAAACTTGGTTCTATAGACGCCTTGCTAAAGTCGGCCATTTTGTCTCAGAGGGTAATAACAAACACTGAATGTACAGTGAATGTACACCATTGATGCACAGCATGTTTTGAAACCTGCAATTACGCAAAACTTCTATGAAAAGTTCCAAAATGAACACCTGTTCAGCAATGCTACATATGTGATGAAATGTGCCCAGTCTGAAATTTGTGAAGATATTTCACACAAAAAATTTTAAAAGACTTTTATCATGCCCGTTTAGGACAAACCTCATCTCCAGGTTTCCAGGCTCCTATCCCACAGTGTGAAACATGATGATTCATAAACCTGGACCCAAGGTTGGGTAAGCAATAAAAGTCTGTTTTTTTCTTTCCTGAATTACTATTTTACCAAAAGTAAGCCAAGGCTCAGTGCACATTAATGTTATATTACTGGTGGTTATGTTATACATCTTCAGGCACGTTTTTATGTTTTTGCAGATTTTAAAACATGCTGTACATCGGTAGTGTACATTCACTGTACATTCAGTGTTTGTTACTACCCTCTGGGACAAAACGGCCGACTTTAGCAAGGGGTCTATTCATACTGCCTAATGTCTTTCGATCGACCTACCTCGACTCGACGAAGAATTTGACAGTTCAGGAAGATCCAGTCACGATGTGAGATTTGCAAGATTTTCGCATCGACGCAAGGCAAGGTTGGCTATTCCATAAAATTCGTCCAACTCGAGGTGTTGAATTTTATTTCCATTCTACTGAGTCCTTGTTGCGGAATTTTACACACCTTGGCGGTTTGGACATCTGTTGGACATCTGACTCGCCCCTCGAGTACAAAGTCCTGAATATTGCGCATCGAAATGACCAACATGGTGATTTCAACAGGTCAGCCCACCAACGAGACGTTCTTACATAAGGATACATGTACGAAGTCGCCACTATTAACCGCATCGCATTGTATCTCATGGGGTTTAATGAATGGCCAACCTTCGGGGTTCAGTGGGTGAAAAATGAAATTGTACATGTACACTGGAATCCCATACGGGCGAACAGGGGTCGCATGCATAAAACATCTTAAGTGTAAAATTTCCCTTAAACTATTGTTGCACACAAAAGATAAGGGAAATTTTACACTTAAGATGTTTTATGCATACGGTCCCAGGTTTACTTGGGACTTGACGACCAATAAGATAGCCTACAATAGTTTTGAACAGGAAAAGTCACGCGTTACATTTTTATTTGTGAGCGGTCGGTCTAGGAAAACTCATTGGATGTCGCTAAATGATCAACAAGGGCTGTCAGATTGCCTGTGCATTGATCTGCTGCTGTTTACCTGTTACGGAAGTTATTTTAGCTTTTGAAATGTGCGGGTTCATCAAGGCCATTAACACTTTCCTCAAATGCGACATCCGACGGATGGAGGAACGCCTGCAGGACGCGCCAGTCTGCCACCGCCTTAACATTTGAAAAAGCAGCCTGGGTATCTTGGGTCTTCTTTCCGGCGTATTCCAACTCATTTTTGCTGTCACGGGTCACAATTGATTTCAGCCTTTGTTGCGTAACCATTGCTGTAACCATTAACCATTTCCTCCAGGGAAACTTGTGTGTCTGGTTTTCCCAGATCGGGTCTCAGTTATCCCCATTGCTTCGAGGAATATCACTCCATATCTACACTCAATTCTCTCCATACATGCACATCTACCTCCTCCAGAAACTGAACTAGTCGTCGTCGAACATGACTAAGTGAAGCGAAATATCCTCATCAACTTAAAAATATTCCAATCACGATGTTATTTTATTGCAAATGCATTTCAAGGCCGCGAAAGCCCAGACACAAATGGTAAGTGGTCCAATCACCCGCGCCCCTTGAATCATTTCATCGCTGCGAGGCTTCCGGGATTATATTTACAAAGAAGCGTGAAAATTTATAAGCCATAACCCTTTGTTGAAAATTGTATTGTAACAAATCAAATAAATTTCACAAATGCAATTAAAAAGATAATTTACAGCAGGGTTTTTCACGCAAGAGGGGCTAGATTGAGTTATGGCATAATTTGATTCGTAGAGAAATATTACATCACCGGGACCCAGAGGTCAGTTACGTGGTGACGTCACGCCGCTGGCCCGCACCCAGATGGCTATCGTGTATTGTTATTAACCTAAGCGACCCGAGGTAAACTCAATCAGTACGGCAGACGAGATCATTAGCGGTTGGATTCAAAATCAGAACCGGCACAAATAGCAGGTTGGCACCGCGGACAACCCAATCAAGATGAGACGAGATCATCAACGGTTGTGTATAGAACCGGGACTGGCACTATGACCAGGTTGGCATCGCCTGGAAGAAATCACAAGAGAAAATGAGTTTATAACAGATTATTATATTACGTGCGGCGAGGTATTCCCCGAATAAATCAGCCGTGAATTGCTATTAAATCTTTATTGTTCCTTTGATGGAGTTTCATTATCTGATATTTGATGTGATGTGTGTCTCGCGTTCGAGATGTCGATAACTCGAATGTCCATCTTCTGATCTGCACTGCTCTGCAACTTTTCGAACATAAAACCCGGCGAAAATGGCTGCCGAGAAAAGAAACTTGAAGCAGATTTTCCCAGGTTAAAGCTGAACTACGTGAATACCAGAGCGCCGCATGGTGGTCTATGCAAGTGCAAATGCCCTTCGAAGCACCCCCAGGACATGATAGACTAACGGCCCGCTTGGCCGCGTCACTGTATTCAATTTCAGGCGTAGACACATCAATAGATATTGTCCAATTGACAGAGCCTAAGGCGTCTTTGGACGCCATCTCTCGATATTACTCCAGCGACAGACTCGGGGTTAATACCGTGGCGCCGCCAAATTGGCTGGTAGTCTATCATGTTCTGGAGGTGCTTTGAAACTGCCTTATGGTCGTTTATATTTCTCTTTTGATCACCACACCGTGGCGTGGTGGTCTTTTTTCAAAGCTGGAATCTCCAGTTTTTGTTCATGCAGTTCAGCTTTAAGCTGACACTACTTATAGCTGTAGCACTTTGTGTGTCCGTTTCACATTGCATGGTAGAAGGCTTTTTACTTGAAGATGAATTTTCAGTTGTGATTTCAAACCCCTGGCCCAAACGCCATTCACTAAGCTTGGCATGTGCTTTATTCGCCCACATCTCTGCCCAAACCCTGATTGAGACAATGTCACCAAATACCATACCTGGCCTAGCCTCTGCAAACTTTCATTAACGACCTGAAGATAACTATTCAGGAAAACATAATACCATGATTTACTTTCCGTCGTTAAGACCAAAGCCGATTAACCGTGAGATGCAGGAAGCCCACCTCATTTCATGCCTCGGTGATATTTTACGGACTTTACGAGATTTTTTATTGGTTGGTAGGTTGCCACGAGATGTCGTGGGGTCTATCAAGCATGAGACATGATGGAGTGAGCACTTAGAGCAGTTTGTCTTCTTATGATTAGCTCGTGATCAGTGCTTGCGTTTCCACTGTTGTCTTTGGCGAATGTCCCATTTAGGGGCCATCTCAAATTATATTGATGCCAAAAAAGACGAAGTGACTTCATCTTTTCCCTGACCCCATCTCCCCTTGAAAAGATGAAGTGGGCACTTAACATTGGCTTCACCCATGTAGGGGGTTAGGCATGGAAACATGATAAAGAAAAATATGTGACTGAAACAGTCCATAGTAGGCCAATGTAGCCAGAACCTTGTTCCTGTCTGAAGACTGCATATAAAAACGTCATTCTCCTGAAAAAGGGTGATGCCAATTTTTTCAAAAAAGATGACATGTGATTGAATTACAACAACTGACGACGTTACACAACTGGCGTGTAAATGTCCCTACAATCCGCCGAAACGGGGTGGATGTCCTCAGGGCATTGAGGGAGGATACGACCGTAAATGACCAGAGATTCTCAGGATGTCGGGACGAGGCTAATGATTCTTGACCATTCCCACCACCGAACAGACAAATCGCTTTCTTCTGAGAGTTTCGGATTATACCTCAGCGGAGCCAGATCCGCTTTATCTTACTGACGTTAGCTTTTGACTTTGTCTCGCTGGAATGATATTACTAACTCTGTAATTGGTTTACCTTCATACCCTTAGCCGCGGTCAAGCTCTTCAATTTGTAATAACATGCGGTCTGATGCGAAAATGATTTGATATAACGTATCATAAATACGTCGGTTAGTCCAGATGACCTTTTTTCTGTTCCTTAGTTTCCTTCCGGTTCGTTTTTCAACTACAGCGGCTTCCGCAGGGTTTCGGATAATTTCACACCACCGCAGACCTGTTTCCACTACAACGGATTCCGCTGCGGTTTGCGGCGCCGGAGCGGTTTTCACAGGCATTGAGATAATTCACACGCCATGTACTGTCAGAAAACGTCTTCTGTAGTGTTTCTGCACTTTTCTTCATTCCTACGCCACCTACTGGAGGATCGTGGTACCAGTCTTACAGGTTAATTCCTGTTTTTTTCATCACTCCGCTTATTTCGACTCCAATCACATGACGTAGTTCTGATCACGGTGCCAGGGTTTGGTGAGCCACAGCCAAGTACCTAGGAGCAAGCCAAGCCCCGGGAACGAGGTTGCCAAATCCACCCCTATCTAATAAAATGCAAGTTGGACCCGTCGTCAAACAAACACTTCCTTAAACCAATCAACAACCACTCTCATCTCCCTGTGAAACTTTCTTTAGGAGCAACGAGGATTGTCCGCACGCTGTACATTAGCGAGTATAAACACGCAGGGCAAATACTGGAACCAATTAACGCTTATTTGTCCAGAAGAAAGAAAACTAGTTGGCCGCTTAATGAGTAGGCCAAGGGAAATGGATGAATGTACAATCATGGCCTATCAAATAGACAACCACTTAAAGGTGTTCTGATGATCCTTCATGACAATAATTCCTAACAAGCCGATCGTAAGAACTGAACTCCCTCATGAAGCTAGATTGTACAGATTTTACATTGACTTTCAAGTCGTGGGAGAGAAATCTCAAAGTGTTGGTCGATGTTTGTTTTGGAACTACACAGGGGTTGAGAACACAAATCTACATGAATTACAGGGTGCATGGTTCAACAGATATTAGTGAGGTTTTGCAAATCTAACGAAACACGGAGTACGAAATACGAAATTCAACTTCATTTCCAGGACCTACATGTATTTCTGGAGATGGTTGCTACCACAAATGTCCCTGTTGCCAGTGCGTCCTTTAGCGTATTATGTAAGACCGGGAGAGTTATGGTGCATCTTGAATTTTTAGATTTCCACTTCGTATCTACGAAGTGGAGACGAAAGATAAATTTTAAAGTTTGATATACACCGTAACTCTATCGGTCTAGTCATGCGGTTAAAAAAATCAGAAATAAGCGATGTTTCGTGTCAAAGAAGAAAGCCTGAGATTCCGCCATCAGACTTATCCTAAGACGGATCAGCTTCATACCATGAACTTCTTAACAAATTGAATGTCGCGACGACCTGAAGACGGCCTACTTTTCCTTCCTTCTTAGTGCTTCTGTCTGTGCCGTGGCTTCTTTTAATAAACCAGATTTCAGATCATCAGATGCGGCAAAAAGAAGCCTGCTGAAAAAGTCATTCTGCGAATCATTGTCTGGTGCTTAGGGACCGTCTCAAAAATACCTTGAAGCCAAAGAAGTGTAATTTTTTTCACTGGGGGGAGGGGTGCCTAACTTCATGATCACCATTTCACTTCTTGAAAAAAAATTGACTTAATGGAATTTCTTTAAAAAAATACAATTACATCTTTCTTTAAAATAGAGAAATAATGAAAAAAAAACTACATTCATTAT
>NMRB01000227.1:94795-114242 GCA_002633025.1 Notospermus geniculatus | reverse complement strand
TTATGGGGGGGGGGGGAATGAGGTCAATTCTTTTTTTAATATCAAAACAATACTGCTCTGGATACTGTTTTTAAAGTCAGTCAAATTAAAACTGTGTTTTTAATCAACAACTTGTTTAGTCCCTTTCTTCTTACCTATGTTTAGTAAGGCTTGTGTAATACCACCCATGAGTGAAGCCAATTAGATGCCGAAATTTCACTTCTGAGGGGGAGGGGGTCATCACAGAAGTGAAAAAAATTACACTTCTTTGGCTTCAAGGTATTTTTGAGACGGTCCCTTATGTGTGTGACACTTTAGAGACGGAGCAGGTCGGATGTTCACAAGTCGGATGTTCACAAGCCCTAGGTATCATGATCAGAAACTCATGATCTTGAGACAAGACGTACGCAAGATGTGATACATGTATTACGTACGGTGTTGCTTATTGGGGAGGTTTCGAAATCAAACGATAAACCAAAACTTCACGACAACGTTATTTTTCATACTACACATTAAACAGATTTTGCATTGCATTTTCGGTACAAAAATAAAGTTGTCGTTAACGTTTACGTTTATCGTTTGATTTCGAAACCTCCCTATTGCCTGCTTGACTACTGTGGAGAATTAAAAGCGAAGCATCGGTGGAGGCGATTACTAATCAATGGAACCCCAAAGATGATTACCTCCTGTTGACGATATTGGAGTACATGTACATTGTATTTTTTATCGAGTACTTCGTACACAATAAAGGGAGAAACTTATGAAGCTAGGGACTAGGTGCCTTGTCAAAAGCCGTGTCTGAGCAGCCACATCAGTCCTATCTTCGAAATGAACTGCCTCGATGGCCCTTACTGTCGAGTAGGGCAGTTGATAATGCCCGTGTCACACTGTCCCGAAATTAGACTCCCGATGGCCACACGAATATGGAATTTTGAATTTTGCGCGAAGATGGCCCCGAAGTCAACTTCCAGAATCTTGCAAATTTTCGATCCCAACTGGGGTCTTCTTCAGGCTGGCACTTATCAGTAAGATTTCCAAAAGTTGCCATTAATTCGTATGGCCATCGGGTGTCAACTTCGGGACAGTGTGACACGGGCATATAGGCGACGACTAGACAACGTGATGTCTTCGGCACCGATTTACAATAGCGAGGTTTCGCAAATCTGACGAAACGCGAAGTACGCAATACGAAATTCAACTTCATTTCCAGGACCTAATGTATGTCTGGAGATGGTTAGTACCACAAATCTCCCTGTTGCCAGTGCGTCGTTTAGCGTGAGACAGAAAGATTTTATTTGTAGTATTATGATCGGCTACAGGTGGCTTAAGATCGCTTGCGACATTGCGCAGGCTCGAAAGTACCAGAACAATAGGCGGTTCATTCCACGTATCGCCATCTGTAGCCGAACTTACTAACCTCAAATCCAGGAGTGCAAGCGCAAGCCGTGAAATATCCGGTCTTATTTTAGATGCGGTACTAAAGACCGGATCTAAAAGCTGTAATGGAAGCGCAGCTAATACATCTATCACACAAAACAAAGTAATTTCCAATGCTATAGTAGCAATCAGGTATGGGTTTTTTCTGAAGGAACGTTGCATTATTGTGCTTCTCACCTAATCATTATCTCCTGCAAGTTTCTTTCAAAGAATCTAACGTCATCATATTTTCCCCATAGAAATAAGAAAATCAGAGAATAAATGTTTCCAGATCCTCCATTATTACAATGACTAAAGTCAGCGGTAAGTATTATAGAATACACTGGTAAGGGCAAGTACTAAGCTGTATTTATCATCATACAATACAAGTGGACTCCCTCACTTCCCCGAGAAGCCAGGGTTGGAAATGTATTTAGAAGCAAAAAAACGAGAAATAGGAACAAAGTTGGTGTTTTTTTCGCTGTGTGTACGCGATGACAAAGAAAAGGAAGCATGAGGTATAGAACAGGCAGGTGAATCTTCCGAAGATGAAGGTATTACACTCTTAACCTAAAAGGTTCTTTGGTACCATACCAGGAGAACCCTCTGATTTAAGAACACTCGTGTTGTTTAAGAACCCCAAGAGGTTCCACATACATGTAGAACCTTTTTCTTAGAAAAGGGTTCCAACTGGATGGGTTCTTTGGCGACAGAAAGGTTCTATATGGAACCCTTTCGGGTTCTTTACAGAAGGTTCTGTATACATGTAGTACCTTGGGGTTCCTCTGGTGAAGCACAAAGAACCCCTAAAGAACCTTTTTGGCTAAGAGTGATAGTTGAAAATCATTGAAACTTCGAGTTGGCGGAAGTAAAATTAAGGTAGACCAGGAAATTCTCCACTTGTAGCAAGAGCTTTGACAAACCCTTTGATCGTCCTTTCGATTCCTTAATTTGGCACTAGCCCCGGTGTTGTCTGTAAATCGAATCTGAAGATAAAGGTACCTTCAAAATCAAATCGTTTGTTAATTCAACAGCCATCGACAGGACAACCTGCATAAGACGGCGACAGTACCACTGACAATAGACAGTTTTCGCAAAGCCCCCGAAACGCCAACGCGAACGTCTATCCTTTTGTTCGGTGCTCTCTTCGAGGCATCGAACAATGGGATAGACGTTCGCGACGGCGTTTACGGGCCATTGCGAAAACTCTCTACCGAGAAAAGGCTACATGTACCAGCTTCCTTTGTTCACAAATCTTCAACAATTTGATTCCCCGAATACGAGTGAAGTTTTCCTCAGCCGATCCACATGTTGGGAAAATTGATGTGCTTATCAACGACATGGGATAAACTATTCTGGCTATAGCTACACTGAGCCAATTGACAAGATCAAGGGAGCCGTTCCTAAAGGGAATAACTCCATTCGTTTGTTCGTTTGTACCAGGAAGACACGTGCGTTCGTAAGAAACATTACACTGTCAGCATCGTCAGATAATATGCCATTTACGATGACGGCGCTGACAGCAATTCATTCCTGTCAACTACACCTGTAGGTCGTAATATTCAGTCACGACAGAGTGATTGAATAGAAAGCCAGCATTACAGAAACTATCCACACGACCAGCCCATCACCTGCCAATACAGCTCAGGACAAGGACAGGTGTACTATGCAATAGTACGTACAAAACCATGAGAAACTGTACCCTCGTCGAATGAAATTTATCAAATCCTGGGTGATCGATGCCATTGCTGAGGAAGGGCTGGCGAATACTTGATTGTAAGAGACGCCAGGCAAACTAAACATCGATCATTCGTGGATTCAATTTGCCCCGATTGTTCAGTAAAGGGAAGTGTTTAATTTCACACCGACGAGACTGAGGAAGAGACGTGTATTTGTATTTGATTTTTCCATCAGGGCCGACGCTATAGCATTATTGGCCCTGGTAAGTACGGAGGAGGCCATCACATTTCACAAGCAACTCCAAGCCAACATTACAGAAACTGTCCACACGACCAGCTCATTACCTGTTGTCAGGAAAGGACATTGCTCAGGACATTGATCGTGACGTCTGGACGCCATTCTTAGAGCATGTCCTCGAGGTTATAATGTACATGGACTTCCAATTACAAAATTTGGACCACCATTACCGCTGACCAGAGAGGTGTCTTGAATGGAATCCGATCTCGTGTAATAGTAATTTGAAGTAATATAATGGTATTGCATTACATGTATCTGATTCAATTTCATCCTTACACGTGTGTTCGTGAAAGTCTCCTTGATATTCGCATCAGTGGTTTTGTTATTGGTGCTGTGTTGAGGCTAACATCCCAGAAAAAGCACAGCTTCAGGATCCCGTAGAGCAACGATCAAGAATAAAGATAGAAACTTTCGCTGTTCATCCTTTCAAAAAACGGAATAACACTGACATGGCTGGAAACAAAAGTAACCATCTCAAAGAGGGTACCACTTCTGACAATGGGCTCGGTTTCCTTGATATCCATGTGGTTGGCCCTCGACGGCTTTTTTCCCAATGCTCCGATAAATCCACCACCTAATCCCGGTGATCTATTTTCTGATCTGTGTGCGTGGGTACAGGGATAAACGCACACATCAGAGCAAAATCACAGCAGTATCGACGAGGGCAGTGGTAATATCCTGGTTCAACACAATACAGACAACACCATTGATCAAAGATTGACCAAAGTGTCCCTTACATTGATCGTGACGTCTGGACGCCATTCTTAGAGCATGTCCTCGAGGTTATAATGTACATGGACTACCAATTACAGACTTTGGACCACCATTATCGCTGACCACAGCGGTGTCCTTGAATGGAATCCGATCGTGACATTGTCTTATCAAGTAATTTGAAGTAATATACTGACACGGCATTACATGTATCTGATTCAATTTCATCCATACAGGATTGATTGACTCCGTAGACCGGATGGTATTAAGATACATGCATGATACAAATGGACGCTCTCCAGCTGTTTTGGCTGGACAAGAAAGTTTGTCCAATGTGTAAACATCGTTCGCGAGTAGGACTACAAGCCTTGAGGAAGTCCTTTACGTTGAGGAGCATTCTAAAATACGGGCCAAGACGCTGGGTATTCTAAACGTGACCTTCGTAATAGATTTTCCAAGTGAATGATGGCTGTCACTGGACTGGCGAACGGAATATGTCCATACAGGTCTTTCTCACCAAAATACTGTTGAATACAATCACTTCTATGGCCTGTATTTTAGAATGATCCTCAACGTAAAGGAGATCCCCAAGGCTATTGTTCTCCAATTTAACTTGCATAACACACTGAAGAACACCTTACAATGTTTCGTCATCGGATTTGCTAAGAAAGTACATGTATTTGCATGCACTTTCGAATAGGTGACATGACCTACGACAGTCATGTTATTGAGACACGAGTATTCATTCTCTAAGAATAAAGGCAAAGTGTCTGGTCAATAGGCAACTGACATTCCATCTTTCTCTCACAATAACACCGGTTAGAACTGACCACCGGATTACACGACAGCCACAGCTGAGACAAAGAATCATTCTCATTCAATGACTGTAACCCGAATCATCGATCTACGCTAATGTATTCAGAGGTTGGGATGGCTTTCTTGAATGTCTGGACGGCTGCCTACGAACTTCCTAAACCATTCTACGAACACTTCCTAATGGAGGACTGTACTCTATGTAGAACCTCAGACAACGACGTCTCACATCCGCATCAATGACTGAACTTAATCAGTATTGTATTAAAGTACAGGATTGAACTTCCTTGGTGAGAAACGGCTTCTTCTTCTGTCGATATAACACGAAAATATTCGACGCTATAGCTTCTGAAGCCTTCGATTTTATGGGTTTTCTTTGGTGTATATAACTGATGTCACCAAGATAATCGACTTTTTCTGGTTCACAGACATCGGATGGATCGTTCGTGCCAATAATCGCTAACCCCTTCCACGGCTTCGAGATAAAGTCGGAGGACTTCAACGAATGTAGGGTGTAACAAGGGGCAACGAAGGACACGAGCAAGAAAATCGTCCAAAGTAATAGGCCTTAGTGGTTGCTACAGTCTTTGAAAGATTTCTTCTTAGGGAACAGAAGCAGTGGTCGACATGAAGCAAATTGATTACCAAAGGTTGTGATATCGCTACGCCCTCCGACTATGCTAGTCTTATGACTTGGCCAATCCACGTGGGGTTCCTCTTGGGGAGAACAAACTACATATTGCCACAGAAGTAGGCCCAACATGGCAAAAAGCCGCGAAGACGGATCTTCTTGGGGAGAACAAACCCAACAGTGCCACAGAAGTAGGCCCAACATGGCAAATAGCCGCGAAGACGGATCTTCTTGGGGAGAACAAACCCAATAGTGCCACAGAAGTAGGCCCAGCACGGCAAATAGCAGCAAAGATGGGTCTTCTTGGGGAGAACAATGCCTGACAGAAGTAGGCCCAACATGGGAAATAGCCGCGAAGACGGATCTTCTTGGGGAAAACAAACTCATGCATAATGCTACACAAGTAGGCCCAACAGGGGAAATATCTTGGGCGTCGACTTACATGTACAAAAGAATAAACGGCATACGTCAAAAATCAGATTAACTGTTGCTTCTGCTTGAACCTGAGTGATTAGATAATCTTTATCACTACAAGACCGCGATACTCTTTCCTTCGAGCAAATCGCAAAGGTCTTTTCATCCCACGCAAAACACCGTATAAAATGCTCTTTTTATGGCAAGCTTTATCGGAAGATGTTTATTATTGAGCTGTGCTTTATATAAAAATCACGACATAAAACTCGCGAGATTCATATATCGGTTTCCCGCTCAACCAACCGCGTGAGGCGAACGATATGATCTTCTCAAGCATGAAATCACCAGTTTCACCTCCATTAGAACTCCACCAACCCGATTCGACCCCAGCAAGTTTATGAATAGCTGGAGTTTGTTCCGATTAACTCTTTAAGTATGGGCATGTCTCAAGGTCATATATTTTTTGGTTTACCTTTGCTTAATACATACATAAAGAAGTTCTCTAAGTGTCGCAGTCCCTGTCACCTCCAGTCGGGTTCGAATCCGGATCAGGCCAAGTAATAGATAGATTCTCGTCGGCACCTTGCATGGGTAAGATGGTATCCTCATTTTTTTTCTTTTAAAGTCAGACTGTATTCAATCCAGAAAGTTCTTACGTTTGCCGACGTTATAAGTGTAGTGTAAAATGTACTATGCTCTATCTAAATACATTAGATCACTTCCTGCATTTTTTTTTCAATGTGTGTGCTAAAACAGCTTGATTCTTTAAAGTACGTATTAGGCAAGCATTTTTGGGACCTTCACGAAGCTATCAGTCCTCTACCTGCACTCTCCGAACACTTTGAAAATACCATAAAATTCAATACAGAGGTGCTTTAAGAATTGACACCAGGGGATTACAATATGTAAGAATAGTTAAAGTACGAAGTGAAGAGGCCCTCAATTCAGCTCCTGTACACATGTACATGAATGTACGTAGTTGAATGGTGATAAACGAGCCTATGATGGTAGTAACCCTGACACCCCAACGGATAGAGTTTCATGGCACGGGGAAGTAAGGGCATGGATAGAATATCAACACGAGGTAAAATCTACATATCGAATGACGAAAGAAAACTCCATAGTAATACGCATTCCTCGATAAAATGTAAAGAAGCACCTTATATCTGTACTCTTATCGTAGTGCGTTGGGATCAGTGAGGTCGGTGAAAGATAGGATACTAAAGACACTACTGTTCATTCCACATCCCTGTTGCGCGAGGTTTATGGTCGATATCTCCGCAACTGCTGGGTCAAATTTGGCATACCATACATCAATCGATTTGTCTTTTTTGCCGCTACAGGCATCATCGCTGTCATTTTCCCTAAAAACGTGACAGAAAAAAGTTCTTTCACCAGTCACTGTTTGTGTTTATGGCCGAAATGGCGGCCATTTTGAAATAACGCAATGCATCGCGCACGTGTAAACTGCACTGCTGAACACTGTGGCGAAATGAAATGGGTTTCGAGAAAGGGATCCGTTATGCAGGCCTTACGCGAAAAATGAAAATAGCAGAAAGATACCGACAAGAAAGACAAGTCAATTGATGTATGGTAGGGCCTATGTCAAATTTGACCCAGCAGTTGCGGAGATATCGGCCATAAACCTCGCGCCACTGGGATGTGGAATGAACAGTAGTTCTGCATATTTCTAGATCACCATTTCTTAAACTACGATCCCGTCATGACTTTGCCCCACTAGAGAACGATAATGGGAAGAGGATATCACGCATGAAATTAGCCCGAATCGACCGAGATGCCGGATCTGGCTATGACAGTTCCGGGGGTGAAGCTGACAGGTCGCGGCTCAACTATAAAAGGTGAATATTTCGTTCTCGTAGTGTGGAATACAGAACAGTTGATTCGAGACACGATTCAATTCCAGCCTGGGCTGACCATGTTGACTACTCCAGTTGTTGGAGGATAGTGGGCAGAAGACACGGGGACAGAGTGTCCCAACCTTGAGTCCACTGCGGTAACCGCCAAAGTGTGGTCGATTATCTGTCGATCACCATCACTATCAATTAGCTGTCGATCACCGTCATCGATGAAGGGTGCAGTCAGGCAATGTTTCTGGTAGGGTACGATTCGTATCCACACACCAGACGCGAGGAACATCACTTGGAATGGTGACATTTCGCGAAAAAGAGCGTCTGCGACCGCAAGAGTATTATACGGCCCCCTCTTGTCAGTCCAGAATCATAGTAACTATCTGTACTGTTGGCTAGACATCTACGTTTTCACTGGCCTGCGTTCGTTGTGTGATCAATCCCACGGTCCGTATTTTCCCCACCAAGTGACACCATCCCCTCAATTTACAGCTGCATCTACATGTATGACATTAACGAATGTACACATTAAGAAATGAGTCGGGACACTTCAGTATATCGAATCAGCCAAGACGGATGCATCCCAGCCTCGATTGAGCAGATCGCGTCATCTGTCCATTTCTAGTTATATTCTTAGTTAATATGTTGATTACGTTGGGCAGCTGGGAATACATGTCGTTAACTGAGGGCCTGTGAGTGACCATCGCTCACCCAACTTTCGTGCGTGCTAAGAGTTCCTTCTTGTACTTCGTAGATGAGAGCTTCAGGAAGTGCTTACGTCCTCCGTTCTGAATATATTTGAGCTCTGCCTGCAGTTTTTTCGATGTGTGCTGAAAACCAGCTCGTGTTTCTTTGACATTCGTATCAGACGCTCGATGTGTATAGACAGACACTGGGGTAGCCACTTTGTGGGTGATTCGATGGAAATGAGATGTCATCTACAAGGACCTATAAAACACCACATGGACAGATGTGATCGACGTCATTATGATGATATAGGTGAGGTATGGCCATCACATAACAATGAATTAGATCACGAAGAAGCGCTTGCCACCAGGTCATACAAAGAAACACAATTACTTCAGGAAACATAAACTCCAATCAAACTTGGAGAAAGTGGCATTACAAGCCTCTATATTCTCATAAATCATAACCATCCCGACCGGACGCCAGCAAATCACTCTGCGTTGGTTGGTGATAAAATGGCTCCTTTCCCCGATCGCATCTGGCCAGAATTCGATAAAGTGATTGCTGATTATAGCTAGATAGCGAGTATATTGAATCTTTATCGTTATATGCATGGTATGATTCGGCGGTCGCGGTGATTGGAGAAGATGGACGCCGCAGGTTGTTCGAGTAATGAACCATCGAGAGAAATGCGGAGACGAAATGATAGCAAATATCAAACCATGTGGCGATGTATAGCATAAAGGAATCAGACATAAAGGTTTTAACTGCGAACGATGAAGTAACTGAGGGATACACTTCATGTGTTGCCACCAGATGTCTCTCACTGCCTGAATGTTGGCTTTAAGTCATAGGCAGGAGCTTCAGTTTTTTTATGGTAGTGGGGTACATGAATCTGTCAAGTTGATGTCTTGAATTCCATTTCTGAGGACAACAGAGCTATTTACAGCGGCACAAAGTGTTCCTGGTGCAAATGTACGAAAGCCAACATGTATTCAAATATACACAGATGACACTGCCACGTCATCGTTCGTGGGGTTCTCATTAATTCAGTCCTGTTGTATCATAAGATCAACTGGTCAGAATTCAACAAAATTTGCACTAGACATGCAGAAGGGCCATGCCTATCATATGAAAGAGTCAGAATGAAAATCTGTTGAAGTTTAAAGGGATACTGTCCACATTTAGCTAAATTTGTAGTTGAGCCTTTTTGTTCGATTCCTTTATGATCATAGCCACCGATATTCATAACAGACAAAGGGACCGATGAGAATTGTGCTGAACTTGTTGTGAAGAAGCAACTAGCCTAAAGCACGTAAAAGAATCAACCACTGAAAGCACTTTTCATGCCAGTGCAACCAAGATGTTGCTAAGTAGTTTTGTTCTTTGACCGAGATATGGCAAGGAAATGTTTCACCGGAGATCCACCCGATATTACACACCCTGGACAACTTTTATTGTAACTGTACTCAGCATCACTTGCGGAACTGATCCAAAATAAAAGTAGTGAGAACAAACAGCAACAAAGGCCTCCTTCTGCTCTTTGTGTCTGACTTTGTTCAGACGAACCACTCCTGCTGCAAGTAAAATACGATTCTTTCAAGCCACAATTGTCGCCTCATTTTTCGTGTGATGATGGATGCATTCATAACGATGCATATGTCTTTTGTGACAAACTCCCTCCTCAAAACTCATCTACGTTCTCATTAATCATCCTCAGCAACTTCCGAAAGTACACTTATCAAAGTGGCAGTGGAATTGTTCGAAAGTGTAATGCGTTCAGGTAAAATATTCCGTGATTAATGATTTAATGAATGATTGGTTGATTCATTAAGTAACGGAAGCTGATCACTCTGTTTGCCATTCCTAATCAGTTTAGGTGTGTTTTTGTAAAAATTAGTCGTCTATAGCCTTTTAAAATCGCTTGCTAAATTTACTTCACTATTTATTAACGAGTCTTCATTTGAGAATGAGTTGTCTGGCCCTTTCTAGACCAGCAAGGTGAAGTTCTGAAGCAGGACATTGCTGAATGACTTCACTAGACCAGTGCATTTCTAGACCAGCACATTTCTAGACCAGCAATGTTGAATGACTTCACTGGACTGCTGCATTTCTAAACCAGCAATGCTAAATGACTTCACTAGACCAGTGCATTTCTAGACCAGCAGTGCTGTATGACTTCAATAGACCGGTACATTTCTAGACCAACAATGCTGAATGACTTCATTCGACCGGTCATTATGCGGAATGACTTTACCAGACCGGTGCATTTCTAGACCAGCAATGCTGAATGACTTCATTAGACCTGTGCATTTCTCGACCAGCAATGCTGAATGACTTCACTAGACCGGTGCATTTCTAGACCAGCAATGCTGAATGACTTCACTAGACCGGTCATATGAGGAATGACTTCACTAGACCGGTGCATTTCCTGACCAGCAATGAATAAAGAAACGTGCCACCTGCCTTGTTCTCACCGCAACCAACCCAAATGTCATGGAAAATATATCAGATCGTTAAAAGCCTTTTGGCATGTCGGCAGTGCATCGACTACTAGCCTCTGTCTAGTCGAATCAAATCATATCACTTCTCCTAGGTGACCTTCCCTAAAGATATCTAATTAGCGATGCTGTGACATCTTCGCACGTGCTAATGGGTGTCTGTAGCTGGCTCGATGATTAAAACAATTTAGTTCGGCGAGGGAAGCGAGGAGGCAGCCTTTGGCGATGAAGGTAATGGCCTTGAATGTTATAAATGGCGGAAGATGGTGCATGGCTTCGGGTGCAGAGGATACTTCGTGGTTCCTAGGAAGGTGTTGTGGTAGAATGTTTTCAATGGCAATGGAGTTCGTCTGATGTATTTCCCTTGCGTCTGAAACATGACGGCTTTACCTTTGGTTAGCGGCTAAGTGGAAGTGGTCACAGCTGGGTAGAAGCAATGTAAAATTGAGTCTGCCAGCGGTGACTTCCGGTGTAATCTGTCTTTTAGCGGAGGTTTGCTGGATTCTGAGAAAAAGCTGCTTAGAAGAAATGGTCTCAGCTGGTCTTAGGTATCATGGAGTCAGTGTTCAGGTTCAGCAGAGCTAGCTTTGCTGTGGCGCACAGAAAGTCGTTACTCAGTGCCTAGCCAGCGGAAAGTGAGGCCGAACCAGCTTTAACAAAACAAAGAAAAGTACTCAGTTTTATATTAAAGGCTACAAAACTGGTCGCTGGAGACTTAAGGACCTTTGATGAAAACGTGAGTTTCTAGGTTTCTTTAAAAACATATCATCTGCCCAATTTTACACTCATGTCGAGTCATCGTTAAACTTGTAGAAGGTCAGATGGGCCAAAATTCGTCTTATAACAAATAAAATATATTCCTTGGCCGTCAAAATTAATGGTGTCACTTCAATCTCTACTTTTCAATGGTGTAGCCCTTCAAGTCTATCTCTACTTTTCAATGGTGTAACTCTTCAAGACAATATCTACTTTTCTATGGTGTAACTCTTCAAGTCAATCTCTACTTTTCTATGCTGTAACTCTTGAAGTCAATCTCTACTTTTCTATGGCGTATCTCTTCAAGTCAAAAGCCGTTCGGTTATGAAGCCGATCTCTCACCAAGTGATGCAAAAGCATCTTATTGCAAAGATCCACCAAAGTGTCCATTCTCGTTCGGTCTATTGCTTCTCCTTGATTACACTCATCCGAGTAATGGCGGACAGTGGTGATAGAGCCGTCCATGTGCGTAAACTAAGCAGCTCATTACAAGACGCCATTTGGCCAAATTGAATCGGCGGATGGACCGGTTAATGCCAGTGCATTGCGATAAATCTGTGCAAGGCTCTCTCTTCTTTGGTGTGCTTCGTGGTATTGTAGACCGCTGGGGATCTTATGCGATGAGCAACGAAGGCTTCGCTACACGTATAATGAGAAAAATCTTCCTTTTTAGGCCCAGTTGAGGTAAATACACTCCTCGATTTCTTCTGATAACATCGAGAGTCGGGTAGATAATGAATAGGTGTTTCATTGGAAGAGGATTCCGTATCTATCCACATCAGAGGGCAAGCTTCAAAAAACTTGCTGAGGGCCTTCCTTCACCCAATAAAAATCGCACTCACGACAGACCACCACACTAACGGCGCCAAGCATAGCATAAGCCTTTTGGCTATCGGCAAAGGGGATAAAAATAGGCTCAGGAAGAAAGCAACTAGACTCTGGCAGAGAAAAAAGGAACTTGACTCAGAAAAGAAGGATTCTGGGCACTGAGAATAAAAGAAACCTGACTCAGAGAAAGAAAGAAGCCTAGACTCGGGAAAAGAGAGAAATCGGATTTAAGAGAGAAAGGAGCCAGGCTTTGAGAAAAAAGGAAGAAATTGGACGGGGAGAGAGAAATAAACCAGTGCCAGCAAAGAACTCAATAGTATGGGAATGGCACATGTTATAGAAGCTACTAGGTGCATCGCCATCATTTGGCTCATGTGTCTAACAGAACGGAAGTACCGAACGGATGGACCTAAATTAGCCAATGTTCTTATTGCAATCAGCTTAGCTTGATCACTGTAATCAGGGAAGATCGGACAAGGAGGGACACAGTCGACTCGATCGAATTCCATAGCAGGACCAGGCAAAGAACAGAACAAAGTGGTCGCCTCAATTAGCAAAAGTTCTTCGCCGTTCAATCAGCTTAGCAAGAACAATTCAATCGATGGGACTAAGGAATCAGTGCTGCTGATGAGTCGCCTCGCCTGACTAGCTAATCACTGTCATCGTACATGCAGCTAATTACTAGAGATAATAACCGGCAATAAAACCTCGTGGAGCTAATGAAACGTTAGACCAGATTATGATCTAATTCTACACAAGATTGTTGGCCAATCAGCCGCGAGACAGAACCCCAGGGAAAGGGCATTATCAGGAAAGGGACCATCACTGTTTCTTAATGCCGCCACCAGAGGTGTAATCACATACGTTGTAGATGGTTAAGTGTTGGGTTGACTTAGCCAGTGCCTCCAGAGAATAACTTTCAGAACAGATCATCATCTGCGGGTAGCCATAAGGCAACAAACAAGAAATATGGAAGGCAAGGATTACATCCTTACTTTTTACCAACAAGCTATGAAGTTTTTTCAACGTTCACTACATAAAGCAACATCGACTCCACTTTTTCTGTAGCGCAATCGCATCATTGACATTCCTAAAGTGCAGAATCATACGCCTTTTCCATACGAGACAACCGCGGTCGCTACCAATCTAATGCACTCTAATGACACCAACTTGAGTAAGCCGTATTTCCTTCTTCCACTGATGACCTGGAGTACGGTCAGCATACCAAGACTGAGACTTGGAATGGTCGGCACGCAGGCAATGGGGCTATTAGCAAAGGTACATCAGGGTATTACATTCTTGTGACTTCGTGACATTTTACACTGTCGTGTATTGCTTGTATGATAAGGTACCTTTTTTGATGGTGCACTCGTAGTAAAGTGGCTAATGCGAAACGAGGAAGTTGATGCCAGTGTTGCATGGTACCATAAAGGAATCAAACATACAGGTTTAACTGCGAACGATGAAGTACTAAAACTGAGGGATACACTTCATGTGTTGCCACCAGATGTCTCTCACTGCCTGAATTTGGGCTTTACGTAATAGGCAGGAGCTTCAACTTTTTCTGCAGTGGTGGGGATGAATCTGTCAACTTGATGCCTTTGAATTCCGTTTCTGAGGATAACAGAGCTATATCAGGCGTCATTAATGCAAATGTATGTGAGCCTATTCAAATGTACACTGATGACCCTGCGACATCATGGTTCGTGGGGTTCTCATTAATTCAGTCCTGTTGTATCAAAAGATCAACGAGTCAAAATTCAACCAAATTTGCACTAACATGCAGAAGGACCTTTCCTATCATATGAAAGAGTCAGAATGGAGATCGATACTGTCCACTTTTATAACATGCTGAATTTGGAAGTTGAACCTTTATGTTTGATTCCTTTATGATGGTACACAGAGTGTACCTCTCAGTTTGTATCCGATAGAAATGAACAGTATCGACAATTGACCGCAAAAAGAAGTCCGTGGGTCGGTCGTCGTGATGACACCCGTGTCAACCTCATTTAGCCACGATGTCATCTCGAAGAAAAGCCAGGGAACATTCTGACTCACATCCAACCCAGCCCGTCCTTCATTAGCCAAATTAATGTCACCAGAGTAAACAGGTGTTGATAAGACTTTTTTACAGGTAGTAATTCACCTACACCATTAGTTTGACCGCTAATTAGGGTCCTGTTGACAGATGACCGTCATTATTCTCGCTTTCTTAGTCATCTTCGTCAAGTGGATTTTTTTTCTGCGGTACACCACGCCTGCGCAGCTGTGAGTTGTTACCTACGACTTCAGAACATGGTCTATGCTAAAAAAACCACCGCAGCAAAAACAAAAGACCAGGCATGCCAGGAGAGATATTTCGCTTGAAGACACTGCTGCGATTAAAGAGGGTTACAGGTCGACATTTCGTCTTGAAGCAACTCGCGGCAAGTAGCTTTCCGGCGATGGAAGCAACTCGGAGTGACTGATCAATAGTGCCGATTTTGTCGACCTGAGTGCACTTACGTCTTCGGGCAACTGCCGGAACCACTAGTTGCCGCGAGTTGCTTCGAGTTGCCCATCTGCTACTTTTCGGCGACTAGTTGTTGGAATGGACCGAGGGCATGGAAGACGCGCTGTCGACATGAGCGTGCTGTTCGAGGTAACCGCCAGTTTCTCCGAGTTCCTCTCAATCGCTGAAATGTCGACCTGCGCGTGGTGATTTTTTTGATCTGCGACGTATCCGTCGAGTTGCTTCAAGACGCGATGTCGACCTGTAAGCCCCTTAAGATGCACAGCGAATTTGCCGCGGCAGGCATTCTTGATGCGGTCTCCCTGGATAGAAGTGGTCATCATAACATAGCATAACGCAGCGTAATCGGTTTAGTTTTTCGTCGCAGCAATAAGTCCCTCGGCAGGCATTTCCACACACAAATAGCCACAAGGGACTCATATTTTACTTTTCGGCTCCAGCCGATCTCTTCGTTATCGTTAGAATTTCCCACTCGCCGTGGAAGAAGATGTGGTAATTTGGAATAAATGATAACACGTTTGCCGGTTAGGGAGTCGTTGAGTTTATCGGTCGATCGTAGACTTGTGTAAGCGGGATTAACTGGCTCTGTGGGAAGATTATCCAGCTTATTAACGTTAAGACAATGGGCTGCTTTTTTCAACAGCGGATTCGTTTATTCCCGCAGTACTTTCTTGAGCTAAGTATTTCATAGCTTTCGTAGAGACGGCAACGATTGCGGCGCCATAGTAGTAGATAAAAGTGCTGCCTTGTGGTCATCACGTCCGCCTTTTTACCAGTGCCTTTTTTACCATTGCCTATTTTACCAGTGCCTTTTTTACCAATGCCTTTTTTACCGTGTCTTTTTTACCGGTGCCTTTTTTACCAGTGCCTTTTTTACCGTACACCATATTAGGGAGTTTTCGCAAAGCCTCCGAAACGCCAACGCGAACGTCAGTCCTTTTGTTCGGTGCTCTCTTCGTGACATCGAACAATGGGTCTGGCGTTCGAGTTGGCGTTTCGGGGGCTTTGCGAAAACTCGCTANATCCGTCGAGTTGCTTCAAGACGCAATGTCGACCTGTAAGCCCCTTAAGATGCACAGCGAATTTGCCGCGGCAGGCATTCTTGATGCGGTCTCCCTGGATAGAAGTGGTCATCATAACATAGCATAACGCAGCGTAATCGGTTAGTTTTTCGTCGCAGCAATAAGTCCCTGGGCAGGCATTTCCACACACAAATAGCCACAAGGGACTCATATTTTACTTTTCGGCTCCAGCCGATCTCTTCGTTATCGTTAGAATTTCCCACTCGCCGTGGAAGAAGATGTGGTAATTTGGAATAAATGATAACACGTTTGCCGGTTAGGGAGTCGTTGAGTTTATCGGTCGATCGTAGACTTGTGTAAGCGGGATTAACTGGCTCTGTGGGAAGATTATCCAGCTTATTAACGTTAAGACAATGGGCTGCTTTTTTCAACAGCGGATTCGTTTATTCCCACAGTACTTTCTTGAACTAAGTATTTCATAGCTTTCGTAGAGGCAGGCAACGATTGCGGTGCAATAGCTGCCTTGTGGTTATCACGTCCGCTTCGCAAGCGGCAGGTCCCTCCCTGGTTCGAATCCAGCCTGGGATATATTAGGGAGTTTTCGCAAAGCCTCCGAAACGCCACCGCGAACGTCTATCATTTTGTTCGGTGCTCTCTTCGTGGTATCGAACAATGGGTTTGGCGTTCGCGTTGGCGTTTCGGGGGCTTTGCGAAAACTCTCTAATATATCCGGCTCTTTACGTCCGCGCATTGGGAGTAAGCCATGGTACCTTGCACCGTTGCAAGGGCAAGTAAAAGACCCCATCCATGGAGATATCATCTCAATTAGAGTTTTCGCAAAGCCCCCGAAACCCTTTTGTTCGGTGCTCTCTTCGTGACATCGAACAATGGGTCTGGCGTTCGAGTTGGCGTTTCGGGGCTTTGCGAAAACTCGCTAATACCTCCATAAACGAACGGCGTTCTTAGATGTGAGACCACGGTATACTTGAAGACTGCACAGAAGGAACTGTACAAAAGGGACTGTACAAATGGGACAGGACTGTACAAAAGGGTACAGGGTACTTTCTCTTTACAAAAGAGAGAGAGAGATCTGTCAATTACTGACTTGAACATCGGAGGTAAAGGGTAGCACAAAGCAAGCTAAAGATTGTGTGAACATTATCAGGCGTCTCAGATGCCTTACAAATACAAGATAACAAGAGAACACCTTGTGTAAAAGGGTATTCAGGCTTCATTGTTAAGGACCTTAAAGGAATTTTCTCAAGGGCACTGGCTGACTTTAACGATTTTCCTAAAGCACTTGAAGGTGCCAGAGACTTTAAACCTTTTAAGGTTTCAAGATCGGATGTGGAGCTTAACGATATACAATATCTTGAACCTGATCGAATTTGTTATGTTTCTCTTAGCTGCTTTTTGTTTGAAGGTAGATTTCTGAAATGAATGATATAGGAAATCTATTTCAATAACCCAGGATTTCCGCAAGAATGGTCAGGCACTGAGAATCTTATTCTGCGCCTAGGCCGTCAGAAAATTGAAACAGGTCTCAGAATGGATATTTTGCAACGTTGCCTAGATATATACCATTATCCTTAACTACAAAAGCATTATTTCGCCCGGTTAATACTGAAATAACACGGGGACGATTTCCGAGAGCATTCCATTATCGCTCTCCAGGGATTGGTATGGGATTTGTGAAAATCATCTAACAACTTTACTCTAGAATCAATGGAATAGTTTACAGGAGCTGATGATTTTATTATATGCCCACTCGTCCAAGTTATTACCGCGTTTAGCCTCGGGCGTCGACAACTTTAAGACTGTTTCTCCTCAACTTGATTCGAAGTATGTTTGCCGCTTTGAACAGCTGCCGATGGTAGGTGGGTTAGAGGCAGGCAGGAGCTGTGATTAGAACCAAATGCGAGGTGGCCTAGGAAAGCCCGTCGGATGTCGCTGGATGATCAAAAAGGGCTGACAGAATGCATGTGCATTGATCTGCTACTAGTGAGGTTTCGCAAATCTGACGAAACGCGACGTACGGAATACGAAATTCAACTTCATTTCCAACCTAAAATATTTCTGGAGATGGATGCTACCAAAAATGTCCCTGCTGCAAGCACGTCTTTTAGCATTTTATGTAAGACAGTTATGGTACATCTTGAATTTTTAAATTTCCACTTCGTATATACGAAAGATAAGTTTCAAAGTTTAATATACACCATAACTCTATCGGTCTAACGTCATACGCTAAAAAGACGCTCTTGCAGCAGGCGATATTTGTGGTATCAACCATCTCCTGAATAACATTACGTCATGGAAATGAAGTCCAATTTCGTATTTCGTACTTCGTGGTTCGTCAGATTTGCGATACCTCACTACTGTTACCTGTTACGACGTACATTTCAGCCATTGAAATGTGGGGTTCACCTCACAAATGATATTACGAATACCTTTTTGTTTTTCGTTCGTTTTGGGCTCTCTAGAATTCATGAAATGAAATTGCCAGAAAAACAAACTGCGATAGAAACACTAAAACTGGTACACGAGCTTGCCGCCGGCAACTCATTAAGATCTCTTCAAAGGCCATCGTTATCCCTTTTGCTTTAACTTTCCTCTTGCCCCAAAGCTAATTTGTCGAAAATGGAACAGAATGTCAAAAAGTCTTAAAAGGCAGCTGAAACCTGTCACAAAGGTATCGACTGGAAACATCTGAGTGATTGTTTTCCCAATGGATACCTCTATACCTGGGTGGGTTGTCGGTACTTTAGTGAGATGGGTTTATTAGTGTTTAATGAAATGGCCGAAGGCAGTGAAGGGGGCAATGACCGGAGATATTCTGAGGTCCATGCAGAGACAATTAGGGCATGAAATAATAACATGTTTCTAAGGTGAAAGACATAGCTCCCTACCGGACTCGAACCCACGGACCCTCGCATAAGGCATCAATCGCCAGCACTCAGGGGCAAGAGACAAGATACAATGACCAATTTCATTGATGTCACTGACTCATGCAGAATCAATTCGATGTTTCAGGAGCATTATAATATTACTCCTTACTCTGATCTCCAATTGAGTCAATAGTTAAATGTATATCATTTTGAGGAAAACCCGCCAGCATTGTCATTGAGAGCTGTCATTAGAGTAAAGATTCAACTCTGATAGCTCGGAATTTGTAGGTTGAGGGTGTGGCACGATGTTTCGCCCGAGGGAAAACTAAGATTCGCTCTGCCTCTGGATTGAACGAGAGCTTTTGACACAGTATACCTCAAAGGTGAGAAATAATCAGCAGTAAGGGATAACTATATGAGGCTTTCCAGCGCTGTAGGAACGTCCTG
>NMRB01000227.1:82563-94769 GCA_002633025.1 Notospermus geniculatus | reverse complement strand
GGGGGGGTGCAAGGATTCGCTGACCGCCAAGAAGGAACCTGCTGACCGCCAAGATGTACCCACGTACATGAATATTCTAAACTCACGGTTTTTAAATGCAGAAAAGAACAGTACTTATCGATGAGGGAATCCAGTATATCAACACGCAGCAGTTCACAAAGTGTGCTCATATTCTGCCATGATTACTCATTCAAACGGAAGTACGTTGTGAAAAACACGAGCATCAATTGAGAAAATTCTTATCGATCCAACAGAAAAGTCGTTCTTAAGGAAAATTTCATCACGGTGCATCTTGATTATTCGATAAATCTATACTAAGTGTAAAGTAATTACTTCGCCTGCGGTACGTTGTGAATTAAGGCGGAGTATATCTTGATTAAGGCCCATTTTTTATTCCTCTGTATCGTAAAACGTCGACAATTCACACACTTTACTCATCTTACAAAATGAACGGCAAAAAATGCGATAATGTAACTTCGGATATACATGTATCCGCCCCCCTCCGTTTGCCAATGCCGCCAACAAAAGATTGACGGATAATAAGCCGCAACGTGACAGTAGGGAAGTTGCTGGTAAACATGTCTTTGTGTTTTTGAGTGTCCGCCGTGCAATAAAGCGGGCACTGGCATATGGGGACATTCTCCGACATTACACCTGTTTCAATTCGAAGCAGAACTCTGCTAAGAAAATCCAACGATCTGAGAACATGCTTTTTATATTCTTAAAAAATACACATTTGATTGTCTTGAAAAAAAGATGAAAAACTGCATATCTTTCCCACTATCCCTTCTTTGATTCTTTAAAAAGAGGTAACGGACACTTCAAAGCACTTGTCGTGCCAGGTAACCTTTCTTAAAGGGAGACTCCATTCATTGTGTAAAATTTTGAATCTTTGAAGTGTCGTTAATACAATCAAATTCATTGATGTCTGCAAAATGTCATATTTTTTAAAATCAGCAAACTCATCACTTTAAGTGTTTTAATTGCACCCCAAGGGGACCATTGCACAGCAGTGATGTCATATGCGTTCAGTACATATTTATGAAGGTGCAACCAATAGGCAGTCACAGTATTAGGTCATTCACGACAATAACGGTCGTCGACAGCCTACTGACACTAGTGACATCACAACTCTTGGCAATAGTCTCCACGGATTGATAAAAATTCAAAAGTTTACAATGATGGTGGGGGGGGGGGTTGCAGATGAGCTCACCGGACGTGGGCCTCGAGATGCGATTTGAGGTCAAGTTCCTGCACTCTGAATCATGAACGAGAATGACATTTTATCCCATTTCATTTCGCTGAAATTTCTTTTTCCACAATTTGCCTGGAGGGGGACATTTGCCCCTTTGTCCCTATGCTATCTACGGGCCTGAAGAGCCCATCTCAAGCTACTCTGAACTACTGTCCATTTCAGTTTCGAGTGGCGCGAGGTTTATCAACTATAGCTCCGCAACGGCTGGGTCAAATCTGACATACTGTACATCAATCGATTTGTCTTTTTTGCCGGTACAGCCATCACATCATCACTGTCATTTTCCCTATAAATGTGACAGGAAAAAGTTCTTTCACCAATCACAGTTCGTGTTTACGGTCGAAATGGCGGCCATTTTGAAATGACGCAATGCATCGCGCACGTGTAAACTGCACTGAACACCATGGCGAAATGAACTGGGTTTTGAGAAAGGGATCCGCTATGTCGGCCTTACGCGAAAAATGAATATAGCAGAATGATACCGGCAAGAAAGACAAGTCGATTGACGTATGTTTCGTCAAATTCGACCCAGCCGTTGCGGAGCTATCGTTGATAAACCTCGCGCCACTGGGAAGTGGAATGGAGAGTAATTACACGACGGCAGATCACAACAGTCGGAGCCGACTGCACTCGTATAATACATAAACCCGAGGACGTGATAAATGAGGCAAGCAATATTTTAAGCCACAAACATCCAATCAGAGATAAATCTTTGAAGATCCAATCAACCTTTTGCCGACATCAAAATGCAATAACAGCAGACAAGGTCCTTCGTGATGCTCGAGTAGAAATCTATCTCGGAAAGAAACCATTCGGATGGCTCAGGAGTGATCAATCATCGAATAATTAAATCAAGAGGTTTGACTGGAGAATTTCATTGGATTTATTTAATCGAAAAAACGCGGATGAATTTTGATCGCCCTAAAATTAGATGTGGATGATGAAATTGCTATTGCATCCGAAATTTGCCATGAACTTATAAGTATTTAACCCTATTCTGGTTGCAGTGTTTAACCATTGTTGTTTTGAAAAGCGGGCAGTAAACCAGACGATATCCCAGCGATCTGATTGCCACCTGATCGCCACCGAGCAAAATCGCCAGGTGTGCGCTGGACAGCGATGCGTGGAATCTTCTCGAAGCGGTGATCGCCCAATATCAAACAGTACCAAAACTGATGGCCTGTTCTCAACTTGCCGCGTGGTAACCGAAGCATAACTGCTCCCAACGAATTTGAGGTGATTACCCTGAAGCAGCCCATACACGATCAATATTATTGCGCAATATGGGGGCCCAAAATAGGGGCATGTGCTTCTGGCATGATGGGTAGAAGAAACATTGGCCATAATATTGCCCATTTCGAGCCTCATATTGTGCAATAATATTGCGCGTGTATGGGCAGCTTAACTTCAATGTCTGCCAAAGCACCATGTACACGATGGTATGAGGGCTGCTGTCTGATACATAATCTAGCCTCTGCCAAGAAGTACTCAATTTCCGACACGATACCGGCAGGAAAAGCAACAGAGCCAGCGGTCACCATTTCCAACGGCTTGCCGCCCCAAACACAAGAGATTTCTCAATATCACCATCAGTCGCGCCTCTGTGGGGAAGACCGTAATGCCCATTGGCAATTTGGCCTGCTACAAAGGGGTCGGGAACATGCAAAACCAATCACTAGTTCAATGAATGATCGATACCGTTGCCGAGGTCACTGGGGGATCCGATAACGGTCACATTGGCTCCGTGATTGAATAGAGATTCGACGACGTGCAGCGGATATTTGACCACATGTATACGGTAGAAGGCAGCTACGGTCATGGCCAATCATCAGGAGAAAGGACGGATTTTGACGGCGGCATATTTTGTTCCGGCCGAATGTTCGGTTTGATCGTCGTATGTAATTGGTTTGGACTCCGAAACGTGATGTGGGTAGACAATTTCTTGCCATTTTCAACCATGACCGACCAACGGTCAAACATGTTGTACATGTGGTATAACTTGGGACGTATCTTCGAATATAAGGCAGCCAGTATGAATGGTCATCGTGACTCTATCGGTCTAACGTCATACGCTAAAAGACGCTCTTGCAGCTGGCAATATTTGTGGTACCAACCATCTCCTGAAATACATTACGTCATGGAAATGAAGTCCAATTTCGTATTTCGTACTTCGTGTTTCGTCAGATTTGCGAAACCTTGCTAATATAATACATGTACAAATGTACAAAGCAACGCACGAATGCCGTTAATGCCTTTTCTATCAAAGTATCAGCATTTTACCGTTATCAATATGCACCATCACCTTTTGCAGCTTCCCCTCCTATGAGTCAATTAGTCTCAAGCTACATTAGGCAAGAAACTCATCTTAGAGGCCATGTTCTCCTGGGCTGTCGTATTGTTGCCCGCATGTAATCGTAATAGATTTCAAAGAATGTTGATGCTGCGAAACCTCTATTGATCTCGGGACACGCAATATCAGAGTCAATATTATCTGTAATGATCGTTTGGTCATTTTGCTTGTATATTGCCTTATTACTGACTGGTTGACTTGGCGAGTTCAATCTTCGCTTCTCGTCATATCTGGCGGCTTTGGGTGATACCATCTTTCACATACTACCATACTTTCTCACTGGTGCGACAGCTTATGTGCAGCTACGGCTGTGGCTCCAAAACAATGGCTGGTATTCATGAAAGTCTAGTGTAAATATTCTAAAAAACATGAACTAAAAACATTAGCTAGCTGAATATCAGCATGAAGGAATCAAACATAAAGGTTTAGCTGCGAACGATGACGTAACTGAGGGATACACTTCACGTGTTGCCACCAGATGTCTCTAACTGCCTGAATTTTGGCTTTACGTAATAGGCAGGAGTTTCAACTTTTTCACTGTAGTGGGTACATGAATCTGTCACCACGATGCCTTGAATTCCATTTCTGAGGATAACAGAGCTGTTTTCAGCACAATTAGTGATCTTTGTGCAAATGTACGTTAGCCTATTCAAATGTACACACAGATGACCTTGCGCTCTCATCGTTCGTGGGGTTCTCATTCAGTCCTGTTGTGTCATAAGATCATCATCTTGTCTGAATTCAACAAAATTTGCACTAACAAGCAGAAGGGTCTAGCCTATCATATGGAAGAGTGAGAATACAAATTTGTTGAGTTTTAATAAAGGTATACTGTCCACATTTATAAAATGCTAAATTTGTAACTTATGTTTGATTCCTTTGATATCAGCCATTAGGTGTGTTGTTAAGTTCAAATCATTCTCTGTGCTACAGAAACCATTACTCCGCGTGGCCTAACGACGTAGTTGCCGTAATGCGGCCATTCACAGAAAGATGGTATTGACCAAATCGATTGACTTCCCTTGCTGAGTTAGCATAGAGACCAGGGGAGCATCTGGGACTATCATTTTATGCCGATGAGTCAATCTCCAAAGGACGAACCTGGCCGACATCAGATGTCATTGATTTTAGCAAATGTTTAAACCAATCACGAGGAGAGTAAAAGACAGTGGGGATCCTAGCTAAGATATAGGGCAGCACACCGAAACCAGGTCATATACAATGGACGCCTTTGCGTGGAAAATTGATCAGGACCGGGATGTCAGTTTCATTTCAATACATGTAGTTCTAACCACTAGTGACACCTACTGAGGCAGTGGGCTAGGGTCCCCATTGTTAGGACCGTACATTTTCTACATGTAATTCAAAAAATACAAAAAGTGAAAGGAAAATGGGTAAAACTGCCACAACCAGGTTATGCTTGTCAATCGACTCAAAGGCCTGCTCGGCGCAATCACAATCGGGCCGATTGTCTGAAATTTCATCTGCCCTTTGTAGCTTTCAGTTGCTTCGCGATATTGGTACCGTAGCAAATGTAGATCCAAATCGTATCCAAAATTTCGCAAATTTTCGACCCCAACCGGGGTCTTCCTCAGGCACTTAGTGCCAGCTCATTACACTTATAGCTCTACTAGAAAGTGCCTGAGGAAGACCCCGGTTGGGGTCGAAAATTTGCGAAATTTTGGAGACGACGTTTTTGTGTGTCGTTCGTTGTGCTTTCTGTTGGGTAGCAAATGTAGCAAGTGAAATCTCCTATAATGATCTTCGTATCCGATATCTTCTGCGAAACAATTTACAGTGAGCGCCAGCCAGTCTGGTCAGAAAATAAGCTTTAATCAGTTGGCTTACATCCATCGGATACGTCTATCGGTCATTTCAATTTTTCAAATGTTGAAAATAGTTCATTTCGATAAAAAAATCTCCTTCCGATTTGACACAAGTGACTTACCGGGTGAGTCATCCGTCACTCGTCCAGTTTTTCAATGTGACTAATGCGATAACTTGTTGTCAGACCAGAAATTATCACAGACATCAATGAAGAAGAAGACTACCGCTTGGAATACCGAGCGACTACTTTGATGGAGACCGAGCAGAGCCGCAATGGACGTAGCCCTCGCAGGATTTTTAAAGGAGCACGGTATTGCCACTTTTTCTCGACAGCCGGCGCCACCGCGCCACTCTCCAACCCACGGGTCTGACTACGTCTCGGCGAATGACCCGATTTACTGCGTACATTTTGTAATGCATTTTTGTAGTTCGTCTTACTGCCGCCAGGTGGCTCCCTCTACGTCGGCAGTCAAATAACGCATTTGAGATCCAATACCGTGCTCCTTTAAGAATTTAGCAGAAAAACCAGAGGGAGTGAAACAGTTAACAATTTTTCAACGCTGGGAAACTGAGATCTCAGCCTTCTTGCAGCGAGAACAAAATCTGCCTACACAATTTTAAATGTGATCAGATCTGTGTTTTACAGAGATTAAATTCGTCAAATTGCTTTCGTTACAAGAAGTTCGATATAGAGGTTGAAATGTATAATTGCAACCCATCCCTTCCCTTAAGTCACCCGTGACCTTTGGCATAAGTATAATGATCCTCAGAACAATGCGCCTCCGGCAAGAATTAAATTTGATCTTCCATTATTTGCTTTTGAAGATCTGACTCGGAAGATGTCATTCTATATCAATTCACAAGAAGATGCGACGATTCAATAACATCAATGACAGGCACTGATCCGAGGAGGCGACCCTCCTTTTCTTATCTTTGGAAGTGAAAATCTTTGAAATTGACCGTGGAATTATCAAATAATTGGACAATTTCTTGAAATCAATCGCTTATTTTGAAAGAAGAGGCACTGGGTGACCCCTCATCTCCAAAATCCACACCAGAATGATAGCTAACGTCACTCTCCATTTTCTGCAGACGTGACAGGAATCAGCGTCCTAGGAATGCAGATCCGCCAAACAATATCCTGCTATTGTATAGTTATATTCGAATGTTCATGGCCTCTCTAGCCATATATTCTAATCCCTCGCTGAAAAATAAGACCGGGCTTTGATTCCAGAGGTACTTGGATTCCTTTCACACCTGCATGTCGTGTGAAATGTAGGCCTAATACCTTTCGATATATATATATGCAACGATGCAGGATACTTTATTTTACAAGTACTATCAACATTTCTTTCATGTCGTTGTGAGCTCTGCCTCGAGCTATCATACGGAGAGTCTCTTGCTCCAATGGGTTTAGGGTCCCATTAAAGAGTAAGGCGTACGCACACAGGCCTACAGCAATGATGCCGTGTCGATTTGGTCACTCCCGCCGAACTCTTCACTGAACTGGCAGTTATGTTTCAGGCACTGCTGAGGATAATGAAGTGAATTTTGATGGATATATTTCTACGCGAGTCACATTCCCCAAGGTCATATTCTCGAAACAACAACCATCAATGGGGATCACAACTACGATAGAGGGCAGCACATTGTAACCAGGAGGTCCTATACAATGGACGGCTTTGAAACTGATCAGGACCCAGACGTCCCTTTCATTTCAGTAATTTTGAGCAATACAGTATGCATTAGGTGACGCTTTCTTCCTCCCCACCTTGATAACACTGGTCTCCTGTCCAACCTACATATAGCCAGTGGCAACAGCGAGGCTGGACTGATACTATGTCGAAACAAAAATGGCCGCCATACCTTCATCACTTGAGAAGTTCAACGAAGTACGGGGAACCACGTCAGCATTGTGAGCTGCATGGAGTTCAGTCAATATCGGCAAAGATTCGCCACAAAATCACCCCAAAACACGGTCAGTATCGATCGGTTCGAAGAATCCCTTCTTTCAAACCTGGCCCGACAACACATAGGGCAGGTGCTGAAAAAACAGGCGAGTCCGTGCGGCGGTTTCGTGCGAACCTCGTCCCAATCGCGAAAAATTGCCCCAATCCTAGCGAAATCAATAGGCGCGGTGCGTATGGTACAGACTTCACTGAGATACATTCATTTATGTCATGATGTGATTTAAGCTGCCGAATCCCTCATAAACCGATTCTATCGTCATAACCAACAATCTCATCATCAGAAAACAGCTAATGACTAACCTCGACAAACTCGGCGACATTCTATGATTAGAGTTGGCTTCTCTTTCAGATAACTCAATGGGTTTGCTGAAAATATCATCAGCGGAATCCCCATCAGGCGTGACCGTGACAAAACGTAACCCGTTGCATAATGGCGACTCTGCCAGCGCCTTTGTGTCCCGGATGTGTACATGTTTTAATCCGAAGTCACGGGCGTCTGGTCTGATTGTACCAAGAGTTGCTTTGTTACTAGTTCGTGATTTCATTTCCTGGTATGTCCCTGATGATCTGAACGCGTTAGGATTGGATTTATTGAGGTTAATTGGAACATGTTTTTGCATCTTTTCGGGAGATAGGCCATTTTTTTCTCCGGTGTAGTAACAACATGATCAAGGTCACCATTGAAGGCGAATCTCTGGACCTGGCGCGTTGTTAAAGCCTCTTTGTATTCAATTTTACGGTATTTTCAAAGTATTCCGAGAGTGCAGGTAGAGGTCTCATAGCCTGGTAAAGGTCACAAAAATGCTTGCCTGAAACGTACTTCAAAGAATCAAGGCCTAGTTTACAGCAAACATTAAAAAAAACTGCAGGCAGAGCTCATGTATTGAGATAGAGCATAGTACATTTTACACTACACTAACGTCAGAGGCCATAAGCACTTCATGAATTCAATAAAGTGGCTTTAAAGGACCACGGTACCAGTATGCGATCTTTACTGTGTAATTTGACTGCTGACGTACATGTATAGGGAGCCACCTAGCGGCAGCAACACTAATTAAAAAAATGAATTATAAAATGTACGTAGAAAATCGGGCCAATTCGCCGACAACGTAGTTATAGTCCCTGGGTTGGAGAGTGGCGCGGTGGCGCCGGCGGTCGAGAAAAAAAGTGGCAATACCGTGGTCCTTTAAAAATCGCAATCCAATATAGATAATTTTGCACACTCCCAACAAAATCAATCAGACGACTGAAGAAAAAAGCAGCAAGATTCCCATTTATAAGCCTGGATTATATACAAACTCTATCTCAATCACTAGAATAGATGAAGACAAAATGACTTGCCTTCCAAGTAACACTGGATGGTAACATCTTATTCATTCAAAGGGATATAATCTAACTGGATAGAAAAATCCATTACAATCTTTCAACAATATTTATATCTTGTCGCGATGGACTCCCCGATGATTTCTCGTCAATAGGGCAAATGTTGGTGAGTAAATGAAGTGAGGAGAGTGATATTTGAATGCATTGGTTGGAAGCTTAAGTGTAAAATGATTAGTTTATGCTATGTGAATTCGGTAGTGGGTTCAGCTTTAGGTGAAGTTTTGCCTGGCCCCAAAGGTATTCCTTTGTACAATGGAAAACACCACAGGATAACTCAGTACAGTTCTAGGGATACGTACTGGCATAAAGGAATCAAACATAAAGGTTTAACTGCGAACGATGAAGTAACTGAGGGATACACTTCATTTGTTACCACCAGATATCTCTCACTGCCTGAATTTTGGCTTTACGCAATAGGCAGGAGCTTATTTTCAACTTTTTTTAAGGTAGTGGGGTACATGAATTTGTCAACTTGATGCCTTGAATTCCATTTCTATTTTCAGCACAATTAGTGTCCCATGTGCAAATGTACGTTGGCCTCTTCAAATGTACACAGATGACCCTACGCTCTCATCGTTCGTGGGGTTATCATTCAGTGCTCGAAAATCGGCCAGACCAAACTTAAGCCTTAGATTTGTTGTTGCTGTTGAACTCCTTCCGTTCCACACTCGCCATGTCGTGTCATCCAGAAGTCAATCCCCTCTTAAGAATATCATCTACTGTACCGTATCTTTTTTACATAGTAGTCATTCTACTTAACACGTCACTACCATTTCTATCATTTTTTTATTATCCTGCCTTGTATCTCATCGATTCTGTTCGTCGAAAAGCAAAGCCAACATGCTCCTACACCTAACTAATCGGCCATATTCACAGCATCGCTGGCGACCGCGCATACAAGAATCTACCACCTTCTCATCGGCTTCCATGTCCTGATTCGACTAATCTAAAATCAGCATCCATCGATCCAGCTCTGATACAGCCTCATAAAATTGATATATGGAAGCTGAACATTTGCGGACTTTGCATAATCAATTTTCCTCCGAGAGTTTAGCACCCTCGTGTGCCAGTCGTATCAACGCTTTTTCCATTCGTGGGTGGATGAAATGAATTCATCTTGAGAATACGACCGGGTACTCATAGGTTTACGTCATACGAATGGAATTCCTATCATTACATGTACATGTATCCGATAACCAAAATACAGCAAAAAACGACACACAAAATGACAAGTATATTAGTAAAGTCGTCTCCGAATTTATTCGCAAATTTTCGATCCCAACCGGGGTCTTCCTCATGCACTTTCCAGCTCATTCACTTCTGGGATCTCTACTAGAAAGTGCCTGAGGAAGATCCCGGTTGGGGTCGAAAATTTGCGAAATTCGGGGACGACTTTACTTATACTGTCACTAACTTCTGCCAAATATAGAAAACCAACGTTTCCAAAAAAATTTATTGAGCACTGGGTAATGCTGAAGTACATACATAGATTCACGGTGCATACATTTATAGCTCTTTCTATAAGACGTTATGCTCCGGTTACCAGCAGATGCCAAAACCTTTTCAACAATCTTCAGTAACAATTCCTTGAGATCAGTGGAGTAGGGTGCAGGATATTCCTCTGAATTGTACGTAACTCTGCCATGCAGTTAGTTACTAAATCCTGTCACTGTAAGATGATTCATTGTCCCTAATAGTCCAAGATATGTTCCCAGTCATAAATCCATATTCCCTTTTATCACTGTTTTATCTAGAATAAGCTAGCAACCGCTTAATTTCGATTTACTGTCAACGCTACATGCATACTGGGAAAGTGGGTCAGAGGTCAGAAACCACTCCTTCCTGTTGTATTGTCATTTTGGGGACCCACCAAAACGAACCCCGATTTATTTGCAAGTAGATCAGGGATTTTATTTTAATTAATAATCATTTTATTTAAACATGTAAATATGGGATAAGTCTCTCTCTGACTGGAGAAAAGTCAAGAAAACCAGTGTAACGTTTTTCAGTGTGACGCGTGTGCCAGTGTTACATTAGGCCTACAATAGATTGACGGAATAAGGCGCGACTTGACAATGAGCGACACGAAGAGAAACAGTGAGTCTGTTTCCCGGTGTTCCAAACAATGAGAGCACAGAAAAATGGCCACAATGAAAAACATTACACCGGTTCCATCGATGTCGACAAGGATTCAGTTTCATGGAGCGCCACCTGCTGATTGCCAATATGTTATACACGAGCTGTAACATATTACGTATTTCTTACCGCGATAACACTTTTAGTTATTTTTGTCCAGCTATGATCAGTGCCGTAAAGTGTTTCTCCGATAGCGTTCGTACCGGAGATTGGGTGTTATCCCCGGGGATTTTACGACACCACAAATCGATGAGGGAAGATAAATAGCCCTCTTTGACTGGCTGGCCATGGCATGGTTGCGTAGACGGCTCGTTCATCGTAAACGTGACCTGAATCCTTCCAAATCACAACGATCTACCAATAGCCCGGAACATCGGTATAGATTGGTTGCTCGAATTGCCGTGCACGGGTCTCTAGGCAGGTTAGGCCAAAAATATATCCTTCCCGGTAGGATGTCGAAGTATTTCATTGGATTGGATTGGATTTTTCCATCAGGAACAAGCCAAAACATTTATTGGGCCTGGTTAAACTATGGAATGGCCCAGCTCAAGCTACTCATGTTCCTCACTTGGATGAGGTCTTTTTCGTTTACCTGCCCTTACCGAGACGCAATGAACAAAACACCACGTACTGTTCCATGCGACGGACGTAAAGAGCCTGGGATGATTGATCCCGACTCGAACCATGGACCATTTTTCCATCAGGGACAAAGCCAATACATTATTGGCCCTGGTAACTATTTAGGCCATCTCAGGCTTCTCATGTTCCTCACTTGGACGGGGTCTTTTACTTGCCCTTACAAAGGCACAAGGTAAAAGCTTGAGATGATTAAGTCCCGCACTAGAACCTTGGACCTGCCCTTTGCTAAGTGGACGTGATACTCCTGGGCTAGGAGGCCTCCGACCTGTGGAAGATCATGATGTCACAGTCTCTTCGCCAAATGTTTGTTTCATGGAAGTGGAGGTACAGGGCTACTTTTCTCAAAACTTTCATCCCACGGTCAGGAAAACCCAGTTCGTTGTTTTAGTGCCTCCATGGTTTCAAAAGCTGGGTTTATTTATACCGACGTCTGGAAGCCATATAGGTTTAAAAGATGGATACTCTCGACGAAGTTAACTGTAGAAGATGACAAGACAAACAAGCAAATACGTGACTATTGACTTTACCCGGAAGGGATAAAATGTTTCTCTCGTCTAATGGAACTCGACTTGGAAAAATGTATCGGCATGTGTGGGAATAGAGTCAACAGTCTGACTATCGAACGTGCAAAATGTAAAAATATTTG
>NMRB01000227.1:68687-81836 GCA_002633025.1 Notospermus geniculatus | reverse complement strand
CCGAGACGCAATGAACAAAACACCACGTACTGTTCCATGCGACGGACGTAAAGAGCCTGGGATGATTGATCCCGACTCGAACCATGGACCATTTTTCCATCAGGGACAAAGCCAATACATTATTGGCCCTGGTAACTATTTAGGCCATCTCAGGCTTCTCATGTTCCTCACTTGGACGGGGTCTTTTACTTGCCCTTACAAAGGCACAAGGTAAAAGCTTGAGATGATTAAGTCCCGCACTAGAACCTTGGACCTGCCCTTTGCTAAGTGGACGTGATACTCCTGGGCTAGGAGGCCCCCGACCTGTGGAAGATCATGATGTCACAGTCTCTTCGCCAAATGTTTGTTTCATGGAAGTGGAGGTACAGTCGCGAGGCGCAAGGTACAGAACACCATAGCTTACTGTTCAATGCGACGGACGTGAAGAGCCTGGGATGATTAATCCCGAACTAGAACCTTGGACCTGCCGTTTGCTGAGTGGACGTGATACTCCTGGGCTATCAGGCCTCTTGCAGAAGGTCCCTGTTACAGTCTCTTCGCCAAATGTTTGTTTCATGGAAGTGGAGGTACAGGGCTACTTTTCTCAAAACTTTCATCCCACGTTTAAGAAAACCCAGTTCGTTGTTTTAGTGCCTCCATGGTTTCAAAAGCTGGGTTTATTTATACCGACGCCTAGAAGCCATATAGGTTTAAAAGATGGATACTCTCGACGAAGTTAACTGTAGAAGATGACAAGACAAACAAGCAAATACGTGACTATTGACTTTACCCGGAAAGGATAAAATGTTTCTCTCGTCTAATGGAACTCGACTTGGAAAAATGTATCGGCATGTGTGGGAATAGAGTCAACAGTCTGACTATCGAACGTGCAAAATGTAAAAATATTTGGAGTTTTTTCTTACAAATTGTTTGTGGATTTTTTCCGACATTTCTTTTCACATAGGCCTACGCTTTACCTCAGGCCCTATCGTCAAGATTAAGCAGTGACTGTGAAAGTTTCGTTAGCTTGCCAGTAGGCCTATTGTACAGTTTCCTATTGTCCTAAGCGACACGGGGGGGGGGGGATTCTAGAAGCTTCCTCAACTCTAAAGCGGCCTATCCACGTGCAATATTATTGTACAATATGAGGATCAATATGGGCAATATTATTGTCAATCTTTCTTCCACTGATTATGTCACAAGCACATGACACCCATTTTGGGCCCCATATTGTGCAATATTCATTGTACGTGAATGGACCGCTTAAGGTTTACCTTTAGCTATTGTTTGCAGGGCAGAATACAACAGCTTAAAGTTGACTAGAGTTAAGGAGGCTTCTAGAATACGGACCGGGGTGTTTCACTGATACAGCCTCATTGGTATGCCCACGTCCTGCCAAACGTGTGAATCACTGGTCGTTATCCCAGCCGCAGCCAAGTAGTTTACAAGCATGCGTTCATCTCAACCAATATTCAAAATATCGATGTAGAATCCACCCGGATCTGAGACATCATCTCTTCGAGCCGTTAGGGATAGGTTTGAACGCGACAAATAATGACATATATCGCGTCATAAATTCTATCGATTCGGGAATAAATTGCTTTGAAATGCGAAGAGTTTATATTGACTTGTGAGGACGATCACCAAGTCTGTTATAGACAGGGACTGATCAATATCCAGTGATGTGAACTCGGTGGTGTCCATGACAAAAGAAGCACGGAGAGAAACAGCTGCCCACTCAACCATCGCAGGCCATCTTATGCCCCCATCACACTGAGCTAGTTCTCAGTACGTTCTTGAAAATCTTGCCGAACGGGCTCAAACTGTTTGCGAACGAGCGGACGTAGTGGCAAATTTTACAGTCTTTTTACGAACTTCTTGGACGGACTCGGACGGGAAGAGTGCTCCAGAACTTCGAGACAATCGAGAGGTTAAGAAACCACTCCGTTAACGATAACACTAACGCTAACGCTATTTCTGACGTACATTTGCAATGTAAAAAATAACGTTAGCGTTAGTGTTACCGTTAGCGGAGCGATTTCTTAACCTCTCGATTATTTGGAAACGTTACACGTTCTTGCCCGTTTTACGATTTTTTAGGATGGGACACGACGTTTTCAGAACTACCTCAGTGTGACCTCAAGTCCGGTTTTATTGTGTAACGAGGGATGACTAGATACAGAATTTTCCAACAAAGATCGTCAGAAGCTTGATACCATTCAATGGCCACTAGCAGGCTAAGCTGGTCAAGCGAGCCATGGGCACAAAAGTTTTAAGTAAACGGCTGGTATTCATAAAAGTTAGCAAATGCTTTCAGATTTGCACAGCGAGGTCCAATGTGAATGTACTGCACAACTTGAAGTAAAAGCATTTAGTGCTACCTTTTATGAATATCAGCCAATTTCTTAGATGATGTACATGTAGTTGATAGTGTTATATCACGCTCGGACAATGAATGGCCACGACGTCATGTAGGACACCATGACCATTCAAATATACATAACCTTACAAATGCAGACTATTGTAACTAGGACCTTCATTTCTAGTACTACCATTCCTTTCACACCAGGTGTGGACTATCACCAACGTAAATAACACGAGGCCTTGGTTGCTCAATCTTTGAAGTTTAAATTGCGGTCATAAAATCATGATTGATTTCAAGCGCTGACGTCTTGACAAGTTACAACATTGACACAAAACGTGCCAATGAGTCATTTTGTCACTTATCCCAAAATGATTAAAATTTACAATAGGGTTTTCAATTTATCCAGTGATGTATGATGTTTAGGGCTCAAGAGTCAGCCGTACTCATCTGACATCGTCAACTGCGAGTGCGACAACTTTTCTAAAGGTACTCCGCAATAAAAGTGCGTTATCTTAGCTGCGATGTTTTTGGAGAATATTGGGGAGGTTTCGAAATCAAACGATAAACGTAAACTTTACGACAACGTTATTTTTCGTACTACACATAACCAGATTTATATTGCACTTTCGGTACAAAAATAACGTTGTCGTTAACGTTTACGTTTATCGTTTGATTTCGAAACCTCCCTATTAATGATAAATTACGGAACAACATTACGAAACAACCTCGTAGACGACATTTTCTCATTTTTAACTTGTCTTTGTTATTTCTTTGGTTTGGGTAATCGGGGAATTTTTTGCGTTCGGAACAGAGCTCTTTACCTCCAAGCTCCAACTATCTGACTATCTCAAGCAATAATTTGACCAACAAACTAGAAAATAGCTGCTCGGGGCAGTATTGTTATGTGTACGACAAAAATGCATCGGGCAAATGCGTTTCGTTTTTTTTTGTATTGAGAAAAATAGAGATTAGTTGCGGTAGAATATTTATGAGAACGTAGTATTTTCCGTTTTGCAGTGGGCTCGTTCTTCACCGCGGGTTTTCATCAGTTTACGGATAACAAATAAAAATTACAACGTTGCATGAGGACATTTCTATAAATAGCTTGTTTCCATACTTTTCCTCAAGCACATATAGCAAGATGCTTTTAACCTCCTAAAAAATAAATCGTATAGGAAAACTTTATCTGAATCATTTTTGTTTTAGCTCCGTGCAACAACACAGATTTATTTTTGTTTTGTTTTAGCTCCGTGAAACAAAACAGATGTATTTTTGTTTTGTTTTAGCTCCGTGAAACAAAATAGATGTATTTTTGTTTTGTTTTAGCTCCATGAAACAAAATAGATTTATTTTTGTTTTGTTTTAGCTCCGTGAAACAAAACATATTTTTTGTATTTTGTTTTAGCGAGTGTGCAATAAAACAGATTTATCTTTTCCTTCATTGTGCTTTCAGTGCTGTTATCTGGTCTTCTTACGAGAAAAAAAAATGAAAAAGCTATTGTACATGTACTAAGGACTGATTGCCCTGTAGCTACAGGTCGTTCAACAACATTTTCACGTATTAAAAACCTTTGAGAACAAGCAAAGTATGATTATAAAGGATTACGTCCTTCGCGAAGGCTTTAATTTTTTCTCACAAATATCTAGCCAGGTTTTGCGTCACCAAGGATAGTGGTCCGTCTTTGTTCACAATCACGGGAATGCCCAAAGGCGGTGAGATCGAACTCAATCCGGCGACCATCTCTTGTGCCCCCATCACACTGAGCTACAGAGAACTAGCTCAGTGTGACAGTACCTTTACAGCGGTCAGTGGGGCGAAAAATACACCGTGCCATCTACATGTAACCTGTGGTCATTTATTGACATAGCATGAGCAACACCAGGAATAATATCAGAGTATGAAAGAATTATAAGTTTGCATAACATCACATCGTAAATTGCTCTCGAGTTGGACAATATTATGAGATCAATAAATTATTACACATGTGTTGTGAAAAAGGGGAATGGTTAATCTGCGAAGTGTTGACTAATGTTTGTCGAGTGTGGACATTCCACCGTAGGCTACTCGACTCGGTGTGAAAACCTCTGACATGTCTGAGTGAGAAGAAGTGGCCTCTAGAAAAAAACAATAAAATATTCAGGGGAACCAAGTAAACGGCTGGTCTTACGTATGATTCCACAGCAGCTTCAGTCGAAACTGCGGAAATATACGCCGAAAGCCACTTTCTGCATCCAATACAGGGTAGACCCCCAAAAATGCAACCGCATACTTCTACTAAACTTGCACCTACATCATTGATACGTAGGAGCAAAATGAGACAAAGATGTCCGATTCAGTTCAGTAGTTTTGATTTTAGAGCGATTTTTGTGAAGCAGAATCAGGCCCAGTTGATAATAGGGGATTCAAACTGTGACGTCACTTGTTTTGAATGGCAAATTACATCACGACAGGTAAAAGGGGCAAGCTTTTCGGGGACCTGCATTCTCCTAGCACTATGAAAATACGGTACCGTTAAATTCAATACAGAGGGGCTTTAACTGACCAGACCGGCCAACCGGCACATCACAACGTCTATTTTGATCTCTCCTGTACCACTGAGTCAACACAAGTAATACATTCATTGCTCTTTGCTTCCAAATCCATCATTATTAGAAAGTATCACGAGAGAGATTAACCATGATCATTCGACTAATATGTGATGACAGCCACTCACTCCGGGACGATTCAAGACTGAGTAAGTATCAAAAGCGAAAGCGAGCTGACAATTTGATTGCCGCGATAAGCGATAAAAAATGTCCAGTGGGATTATGTAGTAGAGTAGGATTTTTAGGAAGCATGTCAGGAAGTGTCTTGATATTTGATATTTATACATTTTTTCCCGTTTTTATTGGCCAGTTTTGCTGTTCAAAGGGGGAATTGTAAATTTCTAAATATAGGGCCGTATTCAAAAAGGATGTTTAAGACTTAGACGAGTGTAACTTCGTCAAATGCATGGTGAAAGTGTGTGCATTTAGTGAAGTTACATGCGTCTAAGTCTTAATCGCGCGATGATCACCCTTTTTGAATACGGCCCATAGTGTTTTCACTAGGCCTACTGATGTCAAATACCCAATCATCTACAATACATACATTTACAGTTGTTAAGAATCCCGCTTTTTGGCCAGTTTTAGTATTCAGTGGGGAATACTCTAAATTTCCTGATACGGTGTAATTTTTCACACTAGGCCTACTGATGTCAAATACTCCATCACCAACATTTTCTGATTTTTTTTCTTTTTTCATATCGTCTTTGTACATAAATATACATTGTAAGAATCCCCAAATAACGCCGCTCTCTTCCGTTTTCACTTTTTCTATATCAGATGGAAAATAACCAGTGTCAAGTTAGCCTTTGTTTTGTTCTTGTCCCTAGTGTTAAAAACACCTATAATCCGACTTCCTTTTATTTCTTTTTAAGTTTTAAAAAAATGAAAAAAAAATCCTCTGCCTTTCAAGACCTTGATCTTGTTTGAGAATTAAGAAGTAAACGAAAGCAAATATAGTTCTTTCCCCTCGCGATCGCCTTCAGTTCATATGCCACTTTAGACTCATATTTCTTCAGTGAAATGTTCAAACGGGTTTGCGCAGGTGCTTGCACTTTCGAGGACATCCATCAAGCTATTTATCGCCCTTTCATGGGCAACGGAACATCAAAAGTAGAAGCCACATGCAAAGGGTTTGTATATCAAATTTAATTCCCAAGGTAATAGGCAAAACTGAAATATATAGCGCCGAGGTAGACGAAGGATATCATAAATGGCATGACATGAGCACACTGCATGCAGTGGCTGTTAGTCGGAAATGCTGTAGCGTGGCAGGAGAAGGAAAATTTTTGTGTACACTGGTGAACAGAAATATTAGGACGGCGGCCAATTTAAAATTTGGTGTAAGTTTCTGCCTGTTAATGAATGTAACGAACTCAACTTGTGTTCATATAAATGTATTGTGGGAAGGGTCCTTCTTTCGCCTTGCTACAATTTCAGTGAATTACATCATCAGTGGCAATTATGCAATGAGGTTGATGACAATAAGGCAATTCTCGCCCTTGTTCATCAAAGGCATTTACAAGCAAATACTCGTTTTTCTTCATTTTTTCTTAATAATAAAGCTTTTAATTACTCATGGTTGATGATACATTTGTGTTACATAACATGTCTGACCCGTTACCGTTCGTACGTCATAACAAGACATGTGTTTTGAAAATCACTTGAAACTAACAACAATCCACATTGGAAGTGCAGAAATGAAAGATAAAACATGATCAAAAATGTGTTCTAGATGACTTTATTGATTCAAGCCAAAACATTCCGGGCCGTATTCAAAAAGGGTGATCATCGCGCGATTAAGACTTAGACGCGTGTAACTTCACTAAATGCACACACTTCCACCATTCATTTGACCAATTTACGCGCGTCTAAGTCCTAAACACCCTTTTTGAATACGGCCTTTCATCTTCTTCTGATTCTTAACAGGCAGAAACTTGCATCAAACTTCAAATTGGCGACTGTCCTAATATTTCTGTCCACCAGTGTACTCCGACTAAAACGAATAGATTGAGCGTGCAACCAGCATGAGAGTGAAACACACATTACGTATGCACATCTTTAAAACGAATTTCATGTTTTTCTTGTATAAAGAACATTACAATCGATGCCATATATAATGTTTTCAGGCGAACATACACGACGAAAGAAACGGCATAAAACGGTGAAACGTTAGAACGGTTTGTTGTTGGCGCAATTTATGGTTGCTGTTATATTCCACTCGTCAAGGAAAAGAATGAATGCAGTAAATCTCAAAGGTTAGGTTAGATCAAAGGATTTTCTTGCGAATAAATAGACGGTTGCCGATTTCACGAGACTACAGAGTGGCTCAATAAAAATGTTACACTTACAAAATGGTCAATATCTTTTCAAATTTTGGCATTTACCCTAAAATATACATATGTTCTTGAAGAGCAACCTCTCTCGATTAATTTGACACCAACAGATTCTTAATCCTTCCATGGTTGACTGCAAAGGACGGATTTTATTGACTCATGTGAAATCTGACTTGCGCCAACTTCTCAGTGGTAGAACGGACCAACAGAAGGAACCTAGAGATGGTTGCTTTTTCCTTTCAAATTGCTGAACTTGACCAGTGTAACTAGGCCAGGTTGTTAATGTGACTAGACGAGGCTAACAAAGTTATAGCCAGCAAACTGCGCTGAGAGAGCACACAGAATTGTGCATCGCGCTAGCCACGCAAGTGCACATTCAATAACAATCAGTTAACAAAGGCGAGCGCACTCCATGATAAATTGATTAAGTGTAAGTTAATTATGTATACACTAATGGCCTTAAATATCAATTAATCTATACATAGTCGAGGCTAATTATAATGGAGACGCGGGGCTTAATGTGAACGACGGCCTGCTGCAAATTTCGATGGATGCTAAGTTCCGACTAGAGTATCATCTCGAGTCGGAAGTGGAATGTGTTTCAAGGAGATAGGCTGTATCAGTGTCGTGGCTCTCGTTAGGCTTTCACACACTCAGACTAGCGAGGTTTCGCAAATCTGACAAAACACGAAGTACGAAATAGAAATTCAACTTCACTTCCACGACCNGACGAAAGAAACGGCATAAAACGGTGAAACGTTAGAACGGTTTGTTGTTGGCGCAATTTATGGTTGCTGTTATATTCCACTCGTCAAGGAAAAGAATGAATGCAGTAAATCTCAAAGGTTAGGTTAGATCAAAGGATTTTCTTGCGAATAAATAGCCGGTTGCCGATTTCACGAGACTACAGAGTGGCTCAATAAAAATGTTACACTTACAAAATGGTTAATATCTTTTAAAATTTTGGCATTTACCCTAAAATATACTATGTACTTGAAGAGCAAGCTCTCTCGATTAATTTGACACCAACAGATTCAAAATCCTTCCATGGTTGACTGCACAGGACAGATTTTATTGACTCGTGTGAAATCTGACTTGCGCCAACTTCTCAGTGGTTGAACGGACCAACAGAAGGAACCTAGAGATGGTTGCTTTTTCCTTTCAAATTGCTGAACTTGACCAGTACTGTAACTAGGCCAGGTTGTTAATGTGACTAGACGAAGCTAACAAAGTTATAGCCAGCAAACTGCGCTGAGAGAGCACACAGAATTGTGCATCGCGCTAGCCACGCAAGTGCACATTCAATAACAATCAGTTAACAAAGGCGAGCGCACTCCATGATTAATTGATTAAGTGTAAGTTAATTATGTATACACTAATGGCCTTAAATATCAATTAATCTATACATAGTCGAGGCTAATTATAATGGAGACGCGGGGCTTAATGTGAACGACGGCCTGCTGCAAATTTCGATGGATGCTAAGTTCCGACTAGAGTATCATCTCGAGTCGGAAGTGGAATGTGTTTCAAGGAGATAGGCTGTATCAGTGTCGTGGCTCTCCTTAGGCTTTCACACACTCAGGCTAGCGAGGTTTCGCAAATCTGACAAAACACGAAGTACGAAATAGAAATTCAACTTCACTTCCACGACCTACATCTAATGTATTTCTGGAGATGGTTGGTACCACAAATGTCCCTGCTGCCAGTACGTCTTTTATAGCATATCATGTAAGACCGAGAGAGTTATGGTGCATCCTGAATTTTTAAATTGCAACTTCGCAGATACAAGTGGAAACGAAAGGTAAATTTCGAAATTTAATACACACCGTGACTCTATCGGTCTAACGTCATACGCTAAAAGACGCTCTTGCAGCAGGCGATATTTGTGGTACCAGCCATTTCCTGAAATACATTACGTCATGGAAATGAAGTTGAATTTCGTAGTGACAGACTACAGCCTTTGTTATGCGGTGTATGGAGGACTTTAGTTTCACAAACATCCTCTTTGATGGGGTCTGCCTATTTTGCCGCTAATCAAATGTCCATGTATCCCATATTTTCCTGAAAGCATGACCCGTGACACGTTAATTCAAAAAAATCCCCGTGTGATTAGCGTCTCTAACTCTCTTCCCATCACCCACATTCTCCATCGCAAACGATGTCACCCGATCGCAAAAACAACCAACGTGACCAAAGCCGATCAACACAAATGAACTCCTTCCTCGTACAAAGTGCTCGCTACGGACGTCGTTACCAAGGAAACGGCAAGGGCTAGTGACGCTGCTTGTGAGGTTACATCTTCCGCTTCCGGCAATGGCAGACAAACCCAACAGAGCATCAGCTAATTTTTGCGTGTAATGGAATGATGAGGTGAGAGGCATTGACTTGGTATTGGTGCCAGTGAACGACTTCCAATTTGAGGCGATGTAGACGGAAAAGTGTGAAAGAGCTGTCCAAATTTGTCACAAACTGCCAGAAACTCCAAAAGGTAGAGTAGAGCGTGTCCTGTTCCGTCCCCCGATGGAAATTAAATCTGACGAAACACGAAGTACGAAATACGAAAATCAATTTCATTTCCAGGACCTAATGTTCATGTTCATGTATTTCTGGAGATGGCTGGTACCACAAATGTCTCTGCTTCCAGTGCGTCTTTTTGCATATCATATAAGACCGAGAGAGTTGTGGTGCATCTTGAATTTTTAAATTTCCTCTTCGTATCTACGAAGTGGAAACGATTCAAATTTTACTAATATACACCGTAACCCTATGAGTTTAACGTCATTCGCTAAACGACGCAGCAGGCGATGGTACCAACCATCTGCTGAAATACATTACGTCATGGAAATGAAGTCCAATTTCGTATTTCGTACTTCGTGTTTCGTCACATTTGTGAAACCTCACTAATATTCATCATCATATCTGTTTTGTTAAAGAACATCTCTGTTTTCTAAAAGCACGTCTCTGATTTAGTAACCTACGTCTCTGTTTTGTCAACGTCTCCTTTTTGCGGATATAACCGCCCATAAGATTGCGGGTAGAGTACTTTGAACTGCGACGATAACGGTAAGTTCACTAGTCGACAGGATCTGCCTGTCAAATCCACATCACGAGCAATCATCCTCAGACAAATTGATCACCTGAACAACACACTTAAATAATTCAAACTTCGTTGTTGCTTGCAACTCACTGAAGAGAAACCACGCACCGTAATGGAACATCGGGCTCATCGTAACGGAACGACTGTTTGACAAGAAAGCGGTTTAGGTGGGAAAGAAAACACGATTTGAGCTTGGAATAATGGCACGGGAAAAATTAATCCATTTTAGTGTTTAATTTATTGGGCATTTCCCACGCGGTTTTCAATTTCCGTATCCGAGATTTTAAAGTGGCTTTTCTCTTATTAAATTTCCGCCCTGAATAAATTTGTATTGAAAGAGAATTAGAATTCAGATCGAGAAATCAGCGAAGAGATTATGAAATAACCTGAAACTTGTAATTTTCTCATGTCTGACATAAAAACGTGATGGACTGACGTTACGCCATAATCGTGGACATTCTCCAACACGAAGGTAAGGCGTGAAGAAGTGGGTTAACTGTACGCCGGTGACTTGGAGATTGCTTGATCTTTGGTGCCTCTCCACTTGAGGGTCTTCTCACAGGCTCAGACAATTATTTCACCAAAATATTTGTGCCCATGGCCCGCTCCACCAGCTTAAAGCGAATCGACAGTCGTTTTGTAAACAGAAGGATGATGTTTGTAAACATTGGCCTCACAGCCAATCAGAATGCAGGAAATGAGTGTTTGTAAACAAAGATTCGTCCCCTTTTGCATTCAAATTTTTTGGCTGACACATCGCTTCAACCAAACTGCACACAGCGCCACCTCCAGTCTTCGACCTAGTGACACTGCCATCAGGTCCCTACTTTCTCGGCGGAGGATCGTAGTTCCAATACATGCCAAGTGGAATTGAAGAATTTCATGGGCACGTATACGAAACGTTTTTTCGTCGACCTAATTATCTGATTGGTCAACAGAAGCACGTGACAGCTGATAAGCACATGGTCTTGTTTACATTCTGTCAATGCAGTGTCCTGATTGGTTGAGCAAACCAAGAACCTGTTGAGTAATTTGGTTTTATCCTTCCGATGTAGTTCCGTACGTTTTGACAACTGCAACCTCAAAATACCCTTTTTTGGTCGTTTTTGAGAGCTTTATTGGTAGATATTTTATTATTGTTTCCAAAAAGGCCTACATTTGGGCAGAAAAACGCCTAAATTTATTCACTGCACTTGTGTGCAGGCGGATCACAGCAGTTGAAGGCTAAGGCATTATCCGGGTTTACCCATAATGCCTAGCGAAGGTAATTGCGCTTGAACATGCCAGCGGCCATTGAATGGTATTAGATTTCTGACGTCATACGGTGAGAACTGTTGCACATCCTTGAAAGTGCACCCATCATGAAGGCCGCTTCTGTATCAAATTTAAATCTCACCAAAACGATTAAGTCTTACGCTACTGAAATCGACACATTCACAAGATAAACACGCATGAAATGTACAAATTAGTCTTTTGACTGCGATTATCCAAAATGTCCACAAAACATCATTAATCCGTATCGATCACGAGAAACGATCGATTTACAAGTCAAACCAGGCTCCAAACATTCTGCGTCGCAAATTCAATTTCTCTTACCTTTGATTTCAAACGACAAGGATTTCCTAAGAGCCGCAGCTGTATTTAGCAGATAGTGTCACTTTAACCAACTTCAAAGCCGATTAGACTTCGGAGTTTGATTGTGCAGTTACCTGATTAAGCGCTTACATGATTTTATAATGAGTTGCTAACACGCAAATGACAAAAACCTGAAGAGAAGCTGTGCGGACCTCTGATGGCGGGGAAACTTCTGAAAATTTCTGCGACCGGTGTGATTCTCCAAAGGAACCAGGTCAATGAACTTCCGATGTCAGAGAGAAAGAATCAAGATTTCTAGTGACTTTGTAGTCAGTCATCTCCAACTTTGAGGCAAATGGAGAAAGGAAATCATGACTTCTTTTTAACAGAAGCACCTGCAGACGACAAGGTTTTTCAATTTACCAAATATCGATAAACGCACAGACAAGATTTTCTGCAACGTGACACAGAGTATTGGTAAAACATACATTTAGCTGCATGATGCATTAGCGTGGTTCGTCTATTCGAATTTTGAAAAAAAAATCAGAAAATGACTTTGGCTAGCACAAACGTAGTAGCAGCAGAGTGTTGATGTCTGCGTTGAAATGATGGTGCAGGGAAAAGAAGACGACATCTCGCCGAGTTCATGCAATGTGTTCTGTCTAGATGGTTCCTATCTTTGCCGCGCCGCTCCCGCGGCGCTACTGTCCGTTCCAATGTTGTGGAATGAGCGTCGATGGAGTTGTCTGATAATTTTTTCCAGAGCTGTCCAGGCGCGGATCCAGAGGGGGGTTTTGGGGGTCGTGACCCCCCCTGCTCGCCACCGCCAATTGTTTTTTTTCTTCAATAGTTTGTGACAATAAGCAAAAAAACGCAAGACTAAAGCTTCTGTTTTGATACTGAGATGCCAGGAAATCGCATCTATGGCCTTCTAGATTTCAAAATTTTGTTGAAAGCGATCTTTCAACAGCTTTCAACAAAGCGATCTTTCAACAGCTTTCAACAAGTTGCTAGAATATATGGCCATCATCATGGATGGAGAATGGACATCATCATCATGGCATCATCATCATGGAGAATGGCCATCATCATGGATGGAGAATGGCCATCATCATCATGGAGAATGGCCATCATCATCATGGAGAATGACCATCATCATCATGGAGAATAACCATCATCATCATGGAGAATTGCCATCATCATCATGGAGAATA
>NMRB01000227.1:25455-55935 GCA_002633025.1 Notospermus geniculatus | reverse complement strand
ACCTATCTCCATTCTTCCGATATAGTTTTGACGACTGGAAGTAGGCCTAGTCAAGCTGGACATTCGCAGGAGGTTGGGGAGGGGGCGTCAAAGGGGTTTCTTTCGAGTGTCGTTATTGGCTAGAGCAAACTACGGTGGCTTGTGCGTAAGTGTATCCTTTTTGTATACAGAGTGCCCAGTAGGGAATTGTGTGTTTTTCTTGTAGTTTGCCGATTTTACTCGAACTTTTTTCAAAATTTTGAAAGTGATGCCACAGGTGAAAAAAAGACGAAAATTAAGCCAGAAAATTACTGACCCCCTCCCCCCCAGACGAAATACTTTCGTCTTTTGGGGCATCAATGAATTTTGAGATGATCCCTAAGCACAATCTCTGCTCATGTCAAGGGATGGCGTCCCCTGTCAATCATAGCCAATTAGATTAATGAGGTTCAAATTTTCATCAACAGATTAAATCAATATCGATCACCTATGGACCTAGAGATGGCATAGTGATAAACTCCTGTGTCACATTGGATATGATAAACATCACTCTTCTTGTCGAATCCCGATTAAATGTACTATCAGTATTTATCCAACACCTTCATTTTTTATCTTCTGAATACCTTCCGACTTCTGACGCAGTCGTCGTACAGGTACGACACACTGGTCTACACACCAGTTACTGAAGGTTTTAAAGCCTCACTGCATTGAATTTTACGATATTTTCAAAGTGTTAGGAGAGTGCAGGTAGAGGTCTCATAACCTCGTGAAGGTCCCCAAAATACTTGCCTGATACGTACTTCAATGAATCAAGGCCTAGTTTTCAGCACACGTTGAAAAAACTGCAGGCAGAGCCCTAATGTATTCAGATAGACCACAGTACATTTTACACTTCACTAACCTCGGAGGACGTAAGCACTTTCTGAATTCAATACAGTGAGGCTTTAAGTCAGGTGTGACAGGAATCAGCGTCCTAGGAATGCAGATCTGCCAAACAATAGTCCGCTATTTGTGAAGTGATATTCAAATGGTCATGGTCTCTCCAACCATATATTCTAATCCATGCCTTGACACTTAAATGTAAAAGGCACTATAAGCCAACACATTATTAATGTTATTAGTAACACACAGGGCCGCAGTAGGGTGACTTTCATAACCATCGAGCACGGGAGATGTTGGGCGATTCGACCCTGGCCCAATACTTGTCTGTGTTGTTGAAGAACGACAAGCAAGTGTGAAACCGTCACCAATCCATCTGTCTAAGTGACACAACGTTGCAGGTAAAAGCCCTCATCGAGACCTATACCAAATCCATTACGGAATCCTTTGTTTTCCATCAGTTCCTCCAATAATCGGTAAGCGTTAAACGCACTCGGCGCTTGGAGCGTATCATCGATATTGTTCTCGCCTACCCTTGTACTCAGATCAAAGCCGGGACAGAAGACGAGACGAAACGACCTAGTGATAATGAAATAGCCCTTTCATTCTTTAATCACCGTCTTCAACAAGTGGTTGAAGTGTTCTTAAGTATTGATCAGGACCGTTGAAGTCGACTCAAAAGAGTCCTTATTAGCAATCCCCCTCCCCACGGTGGAGTCGGCGTCTCCGCTGGGAGCCAGTGGGACATGTTCGACTGCCATTGTAGTAATACTGAGAACACAGTAGTGTAGATGAAGTAAGGCTAGTACAAGTATGTATATCAGCTGCCCAAACTCCCTCTCTGCTTTTGGGTCTAGGTACCGCAATTTCTATTGAAGGGCGCTACTCTAGAACTAATCCAGTTAAAGGGAATTAATCGTGGCAGTCAAAAATGACACAAGAATAATTTCGTGGCCCACGAAATTCGCTATTTCCAAATTACAAATTTCGTATTTTTAGCAGATTACATCCACAGGAAAGCCTAGATTTGCAATTGACCGTGTTCTAAATGCTGCTCAAAGGCACCAAAGCCACAGCAGTTGCGCAAATATGCCCTCAGTGGACAATAAATTCCTGATGTGAGCACCGTAATAGATTCAAGATGGCGGCGTTTGATTCTCTGTTTAGACACTTTGACTGGCACGACCAGTTCGCTTTAATCACCCACCCCTTGTCTTACGTAGAGATAATGCCGGCAAATTAGATCCGGAGCTCCGGGAAAAGATTTGGCTCTAAGAGCTTGGCCGGTCGGGAGGCGGCCCTTGAACCGGCAGGGGCTGGGCGAGGCTTTGGGGCCGAGCATGGCTGTACAGGTACCATCGGTAGACAATATTCACAACAGCTGCCTCAAACAGTGCAAGAAGCCTCAACTTCTTACAAAACACGTGTCTTACACCGAAAATACGAGTACTGTCATCAGGGCTGTATTTTATGTGACCTGACAATCACCTGCCTTTGCCTTAACCGGCTCAATCGAAAATGTCTCTACCGATTTCATCAGGCTGACGAACGCTGTCCTTGGCATGCCAATAGGAATGCGACAAGCCACCGTCACTGACTATGGGATTGGTTGATTATGCGCATCTTAACCAAACACGACCTGACAGGAGTCTTTGAGAAGAAGAAAACACCTTGTACATCATATACGCTATGCCAAAGTCATTGGTACGCCACGATTTGACTGCTGAAGTTTGAGTAGATCCACGGAGCAGGGTATCCGCTAGAGACCAAAATCGCAGTTTTATGGTCAGAAATGTCTGGGATTGCCCGAGAGTAGTATTATATGTTGGTTTTGAACACTCATTTCCATTTAACGTGAGGCGGGTCCTGGACATTTGGACTCCAAATGCACTATAGTATGTGGTTTTAACCCTAGGCCCCTATACTATAGTATAGCCAGGGGTAAAAAGGCACCTGCTATAGTATAGGACCTAGGGCTATAGTATAGGAGAGTTAACGTAACAAAATTGGAGAGATGTTGTAACAAAATGGTGAGATTTTGTAACTTGGGAGAGAAAATGTAACTGTTACGGCGAGATTTGGTGAGATTCGGTAACATTTTGGAGAGAAAGTGTAACAATTTGGAGAGAATCAGGTTCAGGTGCTGAATATTCAGTTGCCCTACTTAGGGAAATACCAACTAGGCCGAGGCCATACATCAACAGTGCGCACCGCGAGGACCTGGCAATACCAGCAATATTTGCCAAAGCGAAATTGCTCTCCGTCTCAGCGCGTCGAATAGATCCAAAGCTCATCGCCTGAATTCCTCAATGGCATCTCTTAGAGCTCTTCATAGTTGATATTGTCAATAGGAGCCGCGCCGATAGGCAGTCAAGAGCACCCAATTCCTTATATTTGATAGAATTTCATAATTACTCGCCGATTGGTTGCGCAAGTGGCTAAGAAGTGGAAGGCTCCGAATTTCGTTGGCGAATCGAGGCGATTCTCTCGGGTTCTTTCACCACTTGGGATGTTTTTCGGCGAGGATGACGGATGGATTAAGGAGTGTAATCCAGGACGAGCATCTTGCTATCATCATGACAACACGTTTTGTAGTACATCATGAATCTTCTCAGGGAACATGTTAAGTCGTTAACCCACCGAGAAGAGAAGGCATTTTGAGAGCGTTTCTAACTGGTTATTACCATTTCATCTCAAACTGCTTTCGTTAGTCGAGAATTTCAACTACCGGTATTGGGAGCCCTGATAACCTCGTGGTTATCATGTCCGCCTATAGCAAGCGGCAGGTCCTGGGTTCGAATCCAGCCTGGGCCATAAGTGACTCACTCATCATCCCTGGCTCTCCACGTCAGTTGCAATGGACAGCAAGGTGTAGTGCCTTGTGTGCTTGCATGGGCAAATGAAATACCCCTATCCAAGCGATGAACATGAGGATCTTGAGATGGTATGGCTTCTATAATAGAGTGACCTTACCCAGGTCATCTAGGCCTAGCTGTATGCAAGTTGTATATTGCCATTGATTCTCTAGATTACTGATGCTGACGTGTCATCAGGTATAGTTCCACCATAGAGACACACCGTGTAACGTCTTCACTGGAGTTAAGCCGAAATACAGCCAATACGAACAATACCATACATGTATTCTTCTTTGTTTCTACGATGGATACATCAAAACTACGACATCTTCGTCCATCAGGGCCAACAAATGCTTTTAGCTTCAGCCCTGATGTAAAACTCCAATCGTTTGAAATGCATGGAGGTTGCAGGCCTACACGATATCGGCTAACGAAACGGTTCACTGTAAGGATTGCACATAATTCGGACTGTGTACGTGTCCATGTATAAAATAATGCTCACCGCAGTCAACCTCTGAACCGCACAGACTGAAGCAAGAATATGAAGTCATCACTTGGAGACAAAACTTCATCACACTGAGACCAAGGTATAATCTTGGGAAATAAATCTTTCATCAAATACAAACACACATTTATTAGATCGATGGGAAATTCTATCTAAAATGATGAATCCGTGATCGGATTTGTGCGTATCGCGATTGAGAGGCCGTGTTGTATTATGAGCTGGAGGTGAGTCAGTGGGCTGCCTGCAAGTTGGAAAGGAGAAGCCATTGAACTTTGGGAAAAGGTTTCATGAAGGCCAAAGCGATCAATGCCAGTCATAGAAATTGCATACCGGTATTTCTTGATAATAAGTGGACGGGCTGATTGAATACATTTTGGATGTCAGTGATTGCTAAGGTAGTCATCTTGCCATATTCAAATTCACACTGTGCCTTTGCATAATAAATGTCAGAGATTGATGCCTGTATAAAAATGTATGTCCCACAATCTTCTACCTTAGCGTTACTGCCTACGCAATGTAGAATTTCCACGATGAATCTTAGATAGTGAAGTTATGCTGAATGGAGCAACCCCACGGTGAATGTTAGGCCATAGCGTTATACTGCTCGCACAGATTTTACGTAGCAACCCCAACGGTGAATCATGGGCCGTGACGTTTTACTGCTCCCATCTCATGCTATCAGGGTTTCTGCCAGAAATTTTTTTGACGGTACTAATTTCTTCAACATCGTCAAAAACCCCATGAAGTAAAAGAAAATGGCCCTTTTCTGTTCTTTAGGGAACCACCATAGTATTCTTAGTACCATCTGGCGGAAACACTGGCCAGGCGTAGTACGTTGAAGAATAAATTACAAAATTGCCAACACAGAACTCATCATCAAGTCGTTCTACATTGTACCCTTTCTAGGAAGACATCAAACCTTCGAAACTGGGTTAGCCAGTCGAAAGTGGAGTTAGTGCAGCTACTGCATCATGTAACTCGACTTGTATTTGATTTGTTTGATATTTAATTTAAAGTACTTAATGCCATGACTTTTCATAACAAAATCTCGAGAGGTTTATTAACCGCTGTATGACATGTTAAGGATTAGAATAAGAGATGCGAATATTTCAGATGTTATTACTCGTTTTTGGATTTATATTAAAATATTTCGTATGAGTTACAAGACCTGAAGCACTGAAGCAAGTAGAAATCAACTGCAGTTATGACATCAAGTACGAAGTTTTGATATAGGATTCGGAGAATAATGACTTGCTACATTTTTTCTCATGGAAGGAATGTCATCCAAAACTGGGTGATTCGACATGTGGGAATGTATAAGCCTATTCGTTGCGGCAGACCCTGCATCTTTGAGTTCCACGGAGGTTCTATGCGTGCGCACTCATCAGGTGGGCTGATTCGGATCTCGTGACCAATAGGAGCAGTCAGCCGCGTGTATTGCCAAAAGATGGCAGCACAGTTCTAGCGGACCAATACAAAAGAAACTTCTCATTTGGTGCTCAATCAAGATTGAATGGGTCCGCTATATGCATTGAATTGGGCCGTAGTGACCCCTATTGGTCAACTCACTGACAGCTTCTATTCAATCACTGTTATGTGTTTGTTTGCCTACCAGAAAGGTGCGCACGCACAAATCTCCAATCCAATATGGCGGGAGCTGCCGAAACGGTGAATAGAACTCATCCAAATTGAGATGTGCCGCATTGCCACCGCGTTCCTTGACCCCTGTCGGACGCGAAATAGCCAACGACGGAGAACTGGTCGCTATCGTACTGGAAATAGCACTGGGAACACTCCATGCTGCGCATATCTGTCAGGGTACCAATTAATAATGATGAATACACCGATGGCCACTGCGCTGGCTGTCAATACATGCTGATGTTAGTTTTTTAGTTTGGTCATCGGCATCATGCGAATTATCCTTGATATTGGGAAAAAGTGGCAAGCTCTCATAACCAGACACGTGTCAAAATTCGCTCGGTTTTCACAGTGTTTCATTGACAGGACATGGTTACGAGGATTAACTCCCCTTTTTTGTACCAGTTGGACATGAAACGCCTTGCAACTGGCAGTTAGCGTCAGAAAGAGCTCAATATATTAGTCCATGGCTCATTTCTACAACATCCGACAACGGCCCAGGCAGCAACTTACGAGATGTATAAAAAAGCCATGAAGAGCCACGGTGGTGTAGTGGTTCGGGTCTCCGACTGGCGGTCAAAGGGTTCCGGGTTCGAATCCCACTATGGCGTGAGACTTTGAGCAAGTGTCTTTGCCTTACTGGCCTCTCTCCACCTAGGCGTATAAAATGGGTACCGGTCAGAAATGCTCAGATTGTAGCGCTGAATGAGCAGCTCATCTGAGTTCTACTGAAAGGGTTCAGGATAGACTGGGGTTAAAGTGTAAAGTCGGATGACACCTCTACCGTTGTTGATATCAAACTATAAACCCAAACTTTTGATTACGATGGGGAAAAATTTAATTTACATGTAGTTCAACTTTTTTTCTTCTTTCAACTCCAATGCGTGTAATTCTGACTCAAATTCCCATTCTAATCAGAGTCAAAAAGTTACGAGTCAATATTTGCTTCCAAATATTTTCAAACAATAGCTACAACGTATCTTTTACTAATCCAGCACGGCATTTTACCAATAGTCATCTTATTCTACCAATCATAACGCAAAGTCGAAGCTTTAAAACCATTATCTCAAACTGCTTAAGAAGGTGATCAATCATCAACATGACAAACTTGTCCGTATGCATTAGTCGAGATCGTTGAGGGGTGAACTAATTCCGTGGCCACCGGGGACCTCACCGATGGGCGATTATAGCGTGGAAATAATAGAAGTTGTAGAAGCATTGTGCCATGGTTATTGATTTGTGATGGGTCAGTGCAATTTGAAAATGATACGTCATCTAGATAGGATTTAGGTGCGTAGAAAAATGAGGAATAATCGAAGAGAGATTTTGAAAAACCAACAAAGCATGACAAGTGGTGCACGAGTCAGCATCAAAGCATAATGCATTCGTAATGCTTTAGGGCCACTGTCCTCCACTTTTACCCGCACACACGTCTTCCATGGCAAATGAGGACACCAGTTACCAACCGTCAAATGGGGACTCCGCTATTTTTCGATCCAGCTTCGAGATATTTATTGAGCATGGTAAGAATCCCTCGGTTACTACTTTGACCTCATTGGGCTACGATCGTTTTGTTCTGAAGATAAACTGACGGATGTATTGTTCAGTGTCACTACACGGGCGTGTATTTTGTGTCGAATGTGGACACTAAGTTAAACACTGCACAAATGGGAATACACATGAAGTCCGTGAATATGGTTCTGTGTCACTAGTTGATCAGTATCATGGCATGCCCGTCGCTAATAGACTAACAGTGGACATTAGATTTGATCCTATCCAAATGGGGACAGCGCGTGCATACTACATAGGCTATGTATTGGTTGTGCATGATGTGTGGGCCCATTTGGCACGTTTTCCATTAGGGACATCTCCATTTACTGGTGGGTCCACAGTACGGTGCTTTTTTTCGCACACAAGTCTACGATTAACACCGCATACAAATGCCCACAAGTGTCCACGGTATCGGGGCCAGAGTGCACACACAACGATATGGCCAATACATATCGACCGATCCATCGACCTCAGCCAGAGATCATGTCAGTGATTTGCCCTGGCTCAGTGATTGATTTTGTGTGATTTCCTGTAATTCCTTTGCTCTGCTACCGGCTTGTCCCTATGTGATACGTAAATCTAGGAGACGCTCAGATGGTACGTTTGGTAGCCATGTGATTAACGATTGGCGGCCTCTGCCATGATTTAACCCATGGAGGTTTTTATGTGATGTGCTCGTTCACTGGAGAGACATGGATTGAAGAACTGAGGTCAAGTCTGGTACAGGGCTCCCAATTGCATGCTACTAAGGGTGTAGAGATTTGGAAATGTGAGAAGTGTGCCCAAATTACATGTACAATAAAAAGAAGAAAAAAAATTCACACGTACATTGTAAAAATTGCCTTTTTGTATGGGTTTCTGACTCTCAAAAATGCTGAAGTCTGTCTCTTATGACCCTAAAATGACATACTACCCCAAGAAAGTGTCACAACATACGCAATTCTTGGTATGACGATTACTGAAATCACGATTACATGTATTGGAGTCCAAATTAGGCAGAAGAAAGTGTGCCCAAATTCATGACTGAAAAAGAGGGTGCAGAGCACCTGATGTAATTGAGAGGCCTGTGATGCAGGGGAAGCAGGGGACATCTGCATTAGCAAAGTTCAGATCACCCCAAGTGTCAGAACAACAACGAGAAGGAGATGAGATGCCTGGGGGTCTCCCTGTTCCTAAGCTGACTTCCTCATCGATAAAGACTGGAGTATTCAGCAGTAGTCGTCACCTCGTCTGAGGAACGTCATGAACAATGAAGTCATGATATTCCCAACCAACTTCTGAGACAGACTACGACCTGAAGCCATTTTCGTTCGAAGGGTGAATCTACACCTACTCGAGACAGCGTTCCAAAATCAAAACGGACAGCGACAACTAGAAACTGCTAGAGGGGAACCACGGTCCAATTGGTAAGCGCCCACAAGTTAGCTTAGAATGAATGACATTAGCTAATCACGATAACTCCCCTAAGTAATAAAGCCCATTTAACGTTTCACTTTCATAATTGATAACGACGACGTAATTAACATTGATATGCGACAGATATGTTGCTTAATTAAATAACTCGGGCGAGTAATTGGTATATGATTGGTAGAATGGTAAATTTAACGTGATCTACATGACTGTGTGCGCAATGTCCAGCGAGCACCGTCTGAACGCACAATGGAAGCAGGGGACATCGGCAATAATCATGTGTAATTGTGATATGGCCATTTTAGTTTCAGAGATTGATGAAACGAACGCGAAGGGATTATAAGAAAGCCGAGCGGCAAATCCGAGTGGACGGAGAAAAAGTGTGATCATCGACTGCTCTCCTGGATGGAAGGGGATCTCCCTTCACACATTCTGCGTTTTGCATTCACTGCGTAAAATTTTGAATTTTTGAAATATTGTTAATACATTCATATTCATTGATATCTGCAACATGTCATATTTTTTTTACCATCGGCAAATCCATCATTTTAAAGCGGACTATTCGCGCCGAGTCAAAGATTCCACAGAACAGTTTCCGGAGCGGCCGCCGCAATGCATTTACCAGTTGTTGTTATGAATAAAACGGGTTGTTTTATTATTTTTGGTTCACTTTGTACAGACGCGAACAATCCGCTTTAGGTACATGTATTTTAATTACATCCCAAGGGACTAATAGGCTTGGGCAGTCACAGCATTAGCTCATTCACTACAAAGATCGTCAGCCTATTGACACTAGTGACATCACAACTACATGTAATGGCAATAGTCTACATGGATTGATAAAAATTCGAAAGTTTACAATGAGTGGAGCCTCCCTTTAAACGCTGGTATTTATTGGAGATTTAGACTGAGTTTCTGGATATAATATTGGTGAATAACTATCCGTATCAATCGTAATGGGTAACTTTTGAAGGTATTTTATCAGAAATATTGGTATTTCAATGAAACATCATCGTTGATGACGTCATCATGATATACGCTATGCATGATAACATCTATGTTAAGTTGTGATAGATGACAGCGGTTCGACGCCAGGTCCACAGAGTACGGAATATAAATGTGCTCTCCCTTGGTCATTTGAAAACTGAAATGAACGAGCACTTTGCTGAAATAAGCCTCTGGAGACGATAGTTGACGATCCCGCAGCGAGGTATAAACCAGGGATATCAGATGTCAAAATATCAAAATGTCCTTGCACAGCGCTGTATCGACGGTTGATGAACGAGTGTGGTCGTGAATGTTTTTCTCGTTTGCCTTGTACATATTGTATTATAACTGACCTGATCTCAGCATTACGAAAAAGAACTCATGGGCCCATGTATTTTCAAAGCTGTTTTAACGCTAAAATGCATTTTAAAAAGATAAAACAATGTTTTTTAGGAAAAATCACATTTTCGAAGTTGTTTTAATTTTAGAACGTTCAGACGAAAACGCATTTTTACTTTATTCATATTTTCCAAAGGGTTTTAACGCTAAAATATATTCTAAATCTCCCTTAAAAAGCGTTTTAGCTGGAGCATCTTCCTGTTGGCTTGAGTGTCTTGTCGCAGCGACAGACTCAGCCACATATTTTCAAAGCTGTTTTAACGCTAAAATGCATTTTAATCTAGCACTTACAGGCAATGGCACTGCCGCAAGAAATTAATCATCCCCACATTTAACACCTATAATGGTGTTCACGCAATCCATCTTTCTTTCCACGAACCATGTTGAAACACATTTATTTAACATTCTACCAATTTTGGAAAAAATCACGCTTTAAATTTTTTTGTGTCAGTGGGCATTTTCTCACAGATTAACTGGACTACACTTTACACCAGTGGTAAACTGTTTCATGGGATGCTATTGTAGTATTCCATTGCCACTAGCCTACTTCTTAAGAACAGTTATTGGTGGACACTTCATCGATTTCATTACAAGTGTTAAGTAACGACAAAGCATTCGTCAGTAATGGTCGAGTTATTACACGAGTAGTAAAGAATGTACAAACCATATGAGGATATTCACGGTCACGGCCTCCATGGTGACGGTGCGGAACAACGACAACAACAAAATGGTAACGGAAATTATGTTGTATAATTCAAGAAGATACGCCCGAATAATCTCGAAATATGATCCTACGACATGCCATAACCATATAGTAATGAATTATTCACATTGTGCAAGGTTTTATGTTTATTAATGTGCTTTCCTTCGTTGTTTATCATCCGGGCCTTGTCTGTAATTCCCAAAGCAATTCATGGTCAATACTTTCGTCTTCAGCTCATCGTCTAGGCGGCTCAAGGATTTTTTGAACACATATCAGGTATGACACGAGAACGACGGAGTATCTCTCACAACGACCCCTCATTATGATCTTCTGCAAGAAGAGAGTTCTTGACCAGATACATGTAAACCGAAGGGAGAAGCAAAGACATTGTTTGGTTCAAAGCCGGTGTAACGCTTTTGAATGTTCCCCATCTGTCAGTGTTCCCCGACTATTGTCTGAGGGAAAAACTGCGACTTGACAAAAGAGGGTACACAGAGAAAAATATCGATCTTTCTACCAGTGTTTCCCCAGGCGGTAATTATTGAAAATTAACATTGTTTTTGTTAATTCATTTCTTATGTGTGATCACAAGCTAAAATGAACCAGCAATACACTTGGAAAGACAGGTATAAGGAGCTGAAATTACATCACCATCATTTCTTTTTCGACTTTTCGCTGATTAGTATGCCTCTTTTTAGGAATAAAGTGCACGAAATTTGTCTTGACAATGAATTGTGTATGAGCCAAAGGGTCCCATTTCTCCCCACAACTTCGTTCCAAGGAATCACGAACTCGTAGCATGTGGAAGAACCTCTGAAAGATATCAAGACAACGCAAACCCCACGTATATGTATATAGAAACAAAGCACGTCAGTCAACCGCATGCGTGGTTGACATCTCAAATTTGCCATCCCTCGATTTTCAACGACATCATAGCCAACCTTTCATCAGCTGACTGCAAATGACGAAACCTCTTCCCAAAACAGCCGCTTGAATTACCGGTACCAATCAACACAGAGAACAACAGCTAAGGCGTTCATTCGTCAACCAACAATGAGAGAACCACAAAAAATCGTTACCTTGTTGTGAATGCAAAAGTAATCCAAATACCATAAGGACGATATCCGTCGACCTCATGTTTCCCCGGTCTCAATTCCGACCTGATATCCTTTAGTGAAGTACTCTAGTATCAACCACTGAATGGAAGGAGCAACTACTAGGCCGGCTACTCCAGCGATGAGCTGAATGCAGGGATCGATTCAGGAGAAAGACTGAGCAACGTACGCGGGGACGGTCAATGAAGAACGCTTTCCTTGCTTTTAATTACAGCACTCTATTTACGATTATCGTATTTTTCAAGCTTCTCTCTCCTAACGAGGAGGGGCTTGTAAAGGATTTGACTTTATCTACAGAATGCTGTGGAAATATGTGAAGAAACAGGATAAGACGAAGTTCTGGTGGTTGGGGACGAGCATTTGATATCATGAGAGTGAGGTCGCCGTCTCCTAGTGTTGCTTGTTGTCTGTTGTACGGTTTATGTGCGGAATAAACGAGCCCAGTAATACTAGTGTCCCACTGGCGACTTTTTCCCACGACAAGGGGCGAATCTGAAGTCTGCGACATTCCCTCGACAAGCTGCGATATTTAGCATCAATGTGTTTTGCATAGGATCATGGAGCCAGAGAATCACTGCGAACACAGACGACAGGCTACGAAGATCTACGAATTTTTCATTCGTCCCTTGTCGCAGGCCAAAATTCGCCAGTGGGACACTAGTATAAGGGATTAAATACGACAGAACCCTTCTTCCCATTTCCTTAACATGTTTCTTCCACTTCAAGTCCCTCAAATGAAGATGTAACGACGTCTTCATGAAACAATTGGTGGTATGATAGACTGGTGAAAAAGAACCTCTATTACCCTGAAAGACTGAATGATGACAGAATTTCGACGGAAAAGCCTACAGTTCCTGGTTCAAATCCACCAGAATAAAAGCTAACAACCTGCAACAGCAAGGAGGATGCAGAAAAATTCAAAAATACCGCAAAATTCCATGAGGGCTTGCGGGTAATCACCTCAGCGACCTTACATGATTCTTGCACTGGGAAATAAACCTGTACTAGTACATTTTGTACCTCTCTAGTATTTTGGACTCGGAGCTCTAAAAACACACAACAAACAATAAAACATAGGCCAATAAACAAAACAAGTTCATCATAAAACAACGTCATTTCTGAGTACTCATTATATATCATCATATTGACAGTTACACTATGATCACCAAAGCGTCCTCGTCAGCCAGCTCGGCGCCACTGCACTCTAATCACTCAAAGTGATTTCAAAACCTGACCAACTCAACCAGAAAGATAGAACGTTTTTAATTTCTCAACACGACGCAAAACATCCATGGTCGTATACTGATAAATATTGTCGCCAACTTTCAATTACATAATGGTTGTTATCGAAATAACTTTCCACCATATAAACCAATTGAAAACAGTTGAAGATCTGATCGATCGTTGGACCAATCGACACTGAATGGTGTCTCATCAGGGCTAGGTAGATCATAAATCAGACGACCAGAGGTCATCGATTTTTTTCATTAGCTCAGTACACCAAATTGTCCGCAAGTTACGACCCTCTTAAAAAAATGCGACGAAAGAAAAACAAACTAAGCGACACAAAGACGAACGACCATCGGTGAAATTCTAAGCGTTGGCTAGAATGACCGTAGCTCACGTCAGTAGATCGACAGAAACTGCATCCTCCCAAAGGGGGGGGTTTTAGCTCGTTCCTCTTCATCCACTCACACAAACCCCTGCTGAAATACCAGCATTCAGTGAATCAGGTGCGGCTGTTGCATACGCCAGTTGCATTCCCTCTACTGTCATTTAAAATATTGAGTTGAGAACCGAGCGCCAAATTCGGCATTATTGGTTCTATAGACAATATTGGGCGATTTTTAATGTAATGCAGGAGGAAACCGGAGTGCCCGGAGAAAACCTGCGCTGTCAGAGAGAGTCGCCCTCTCTATCACATGAGACACGGACCCGACCGGGAATCGAACCCGCGACCTCAGAGGTGACAGGCGCCGATGTTTCCATTGCGCCACTCTGACAGCCTCTACTCTCATGATCCTACATGTACCTATTAACTTGGAGAATTACAAATTCTTGGTTTTACCACATTTTATCTAAAGGTTTTGTATTTCACAAATCACTTACGTCATTTCAAAACTGGCTGAATTTTATCACAGTGATTCTACATGTACGTAGCTTATATACTGTAAAATCGGACTTGTAACATCACTTCAGGTATTAGAAGGTCCAGCCCACTTTGGCGAGCTAGGAGTGGTTATTCTGTTGAATATGCGTCTTTTATCCAATCACTGTTTACGATTTTGCATAGTGGCATTGACTAGGCCTTGGATAGAAGGGCATGATCTTGATTGCCTAATCGATCACCCCGGGTGGGTCACATTTCATGAACGCAGTTGTTGGTCGTAACAGCAGTAATGACCACGTTCTTTAAAGGGTGTTATGAAAAAAGACTTCATTGTGTTAATTTTTTGTGACAACCCACAGAACCATTGATGCACAGCCAATGCTTCCTATTCGGGAATGATCAGAGCTGATCACATGTACACAATCCATTCAAAATAGGCCTGTCAATGTCACATTATACATGTTATAAGGCCGTTTACACGACAGGCAAAAATCCACATGCGATCCGATCGAATCCGATTGTGGTTCAAAACTCTTACGTGTAAACGCAACCCAATGGGGTCGAATGTGAATTTTGGACCGCATTGGACCACATACGACCACATTCAAACCTCGTCTAAACGCAAATGAGACCCGATGCGGTCGATCGGATCCAATCGGATCGAATCTGAATGTGTTTTTTGGGCTTGTCGTCTAAACGGCCCTATTGCCTACCAGCGTCAGTTCAATTCGAATGGTCATTTGGCCAACTGTGTTTGTAAACCAATCAGAACGCAGCTTGTATTGCAGACTATTGATGTGCAGCCATGTGACCATCATAGTAATGAAGTGGGCTGGTCTACCAAAATGATGTTACAAGTCCGATTTTACAGTATAAGAAAGATTCGTATTATTCTTGATTGTTCATATAAGTCATAAATATTCAGTATTCACCCCCTAAAAATGCTGCATTCTGATTGCGCAATGGATTTATGACCGCCTCATGCTTGGCTATAGCTAGGAAGCCAATTTCAGCAGGGCTTTGTGTGCGAGTGTATGAAGAGGAACGAGACCAAAGCCATGCACTGGGAGGATGATTTCAGCAGGGCTTTGTATGCGAGTGTATGAAGAGGAGCGAGACCAAAGCCCTGCTGTGGGAGGATGCAGAAACTGTAAAAAAAAGATCCCATACAAGCCCAGTGTGACTTCTCGTATTACAAGGAGAAATTCTTTACCGGGACATGGAACAACCATCCAGATCTGTCAACTCAGACTTCTATCATATCCCTTGACACCCGACTCATGAAAGCACTGCCTGGTGGCAGATTAATAACAGATTTGTTCATATAATTCAGGAGGGACCGCATCCTGTCAGTTTCCTTGCATTGCGTCGAAATGCAAAAGACGGATGATGCGAATTCCTTAAAAATCTTATGATGCCAGCAACCATGTACATTGTATATTTCTTTGATCCTTTGAATATAGAAAGGACGGGCCTTTGATTGCTGCAATATCCCCCGAAGGTTTTTTTGTATCCTTGTCTGGAGACCTGATGGTTATCGATTTCATAACATCTTCCCGTCTGGCAGCGATATAAAACCAGGCAGAACGTTATGACGGTCTGTAACCGTTGTCACTGTAGTCATAAAGGAATCAAACATAAAGGTTCAACTTACAAATTTAGCATTTTATAAATGTGGACAGTATCCCTTTAAACTTCAACAGATTTGCATTCTGACTCTTCCATATGATACGCAAGACCCTTCTGCATGTTCACTGCAAATATATTTTTGTTGAATTTCGACGAGCTGATCTTATGATACAAAAGGACTGAATTAATGAGAACCCCACGAACGATGAGAGCGCAGGGTCATCTGTGTACATTTGAATAGGCTAACGTACATTTACACATGGAACACTAACTGTGCTGAAAATAGCTCTGTTATCCTCAGAAATGGAATTCAAGGTATCAAGTTGACAGATTCATGTACCTCACTACCATATAAAAGTTGAAGCTCCTGCCTGCTACAGATGAAGTGTATCCCTCAGTTACTTCATCGTTTGCAGTTAAATCTTTATGTTTGGTTCCTTTATGCTGTAATGCACTTGACTGTGCTTGTCAGCGAGGTTCCCCATACATCAGATTAAACGATGGCAAATTTTACAATTTATGTAATATTTATGGAAAGTCTTCACGCATAAATGAGTAAAAATACTTTGTAATTTAACCTGATGCCCGTGTGGACATAACTCTTAAGTTTTACTACATCTGATTTATATCATTTTTCCATTAAACATCCCGACAACTGAATCAAGAACATACTTAACAGTGTTGTCAACTGTAACATTAATGAGCTGAAGCAGCAATGTGATTTTAGCCGTTAATATACCATTACGCTAGGCAAATTCAATAAAATTGTAATTTATGGCACGGTGTGAACAATATGTACGGTGGCATATGCACCGGGGACTGCTAAATAATACAGGACGAGTGGCCAAAGCTTGGATACTCTATGATGGTCCAGTATCTATAGGATCTGTCTGGCAACATGATTAATTACATCCGCATATTTGACTGGAATGGAACAGGATTTATGGATGTTGACTTTTGAGTTTGTTGTCAAATGCCTCCCACTGTGTGATGTACTGTGGACATTTTCTAGTCCTGCCAACTAAACATCCTCGTAATGGCTAGAGGTATTATAATGTCATAATAGAAAACCCTGGTGTCTTGTTTTTCCCCTCTCCAACTACCCCGTAGTTTCACGCCGCAGAGATCAATCAACAGTGCTCGGGCTTGCCCCATTCCTTGTACATGTAACTGTATTTGTCAAATGTAGGTCAAGACATTCTTTCATGCCCAGAATGTCTATCATTATTACATGTAGGTATTTTGCCTAGTGTTTCTAAGGCAATGCCTTAAGCGGATCGCCTGATAGAAAGATGGGCAAATCGCCCAATGCAAAAATTACGCAAGTATTGGGTACTTTGCCCAGTCTAGGCGACTTGTCTAAGGCATTGCCTAACGAACATTAGGCAAAATGCCTGAACTGGTAGACATTCTGGCATGTATGGGGGAATGAGATGATACGTCATATGAATAAAGACTAGTAAATGCTTTTACTTGAATTTTGTAATACAAATGCACTAAGCAATGCTGTACAAATCTGAGGTTAAAGCATTTTGCTAGTCTTTATTCATATGACCCAATGCCTGACCTATATTAGGCAGCTTGCCTATGCAAGGCTTCATTGCGAAAGGCTTATCGAGGAAAACTTTCATGGATGGAAAGTCTCGTTGAGGAGTTTTTTTACGCAATACGAACTAGACTGCAATTCATTGGTGTGGTAACGTTACGTGTAACCCACTTTACGACATATATATTTTACGACAAATACCAAAAACCTTTCGAATGAGTTATTCACTAAATGCATGGGTATCGGGTTTTTTTTTCATTTCATAACAATATGAAATGAATTCGATAACATCAACTACAGTTTAAAATCATTAAATTCGTTAAATGTTCAATAATTGTTTTGATGACATACGCTATGTCAATATTGGAAGAAGTTTAGAACCATTTCGAAATGTTGCTGCTCTTACTAAGTCAATGTTTAACTTGTAACACAAAGCGCTGAACTGCTGGGGGTACACATCAGACTTTCTCTCAAGTAAAAAATGACACATAAAGCACAACAAATTCGCCTTGGGTGTGCACAGCGATTGGTTGGAATCAGAACCAATAAAAATGCGCCATTCAAAAGCCTATTTTTCACGGATTCACAGATGAAACGTTTTGCGTTGTGTTTTTTAAGAAACGCTCGCAGCTATCTGTGCTACAGTAATTAGTAATCCGTTAACGATACAAAGTACTCATTTTTTCAAGGCACGTATTCTAGTAAATGTAATGGTATTTTGCTGACGAAACGATAAGGGATGTGTGATGAAATTCGAAGATGATATTCAACTATTATTATGGCCTTCAATGGAAAGGAAGTATTAAGACTGTTTCCCGTCGTTGCCGCTGCACTCCCACGGCGCTCATTACACATGGAATGACGGGAAACAGCCCCAATTCAAGGCAATTATGAAGTTTATCCTTCAGTCACTTCATCGTTCGCAGTTAAACGTTACGTTTGATTCCTTTATAGTCTTTTCTGGTCTCTCCAACTGAAAAGTGCCTGAGGAAGAGCCCGGTTGGGGTCGATTTTTTGCAAGATTCTGGAAGTTGACTTCTTGATATTTATGGATATGATGATAGTAAATAATTCTTAAATTGGTCATGTCCCAATGGTCACCGCTGGAAAAATTACCTTCTTATACCATTGAAAGGAACAACTGGGATTTGTCACTCCAAAAAACAATGTATTTGTCACTACCAATTGTCAACAGCAAGAATTCCCGACAAGAAACATCTAACTACACCATCATCAAAAATAAAATCGATACAATAAGAGGATACTCGTTCATCTGTGATGCTACTATCTAAATCCAGCCTAGGGTCATTAGATGAGATCGCCGGTTCATTGCACCCCTCCCCCGCTGTTTTGGATTCAGCCTTCGTCTCTAGGTAATGGCCGTAATTGGAGAAGAATTCACAAGGATGTTTTAAATATTTATCGGTGTGTCTAGAATTGAGTAGATGCTATGTCGTGTTGTCTTGGTTTTATCCATTTTGCAGTGAGGGCACACCACATGCTGGTTGTAGCCCAGGGATTTCTATAACGCATCATACATAGGAATTGCGGATCAGTAAGTTGAATGGTTTCAATTTTCATCCCCACGGCTAAGAGGACAGAACACCAGTCATTTAACATGCTCAAGGCTGCGATTGGAGCTACACGGTATACGGACACGCCGGTTACCAAAGGCTACACAAAGGGTTCACGACCGTGAAGCAATTGTTATCCGGCGGATCCCTACATCTATGTGTACCTCTATGTCAAATTCGCCCTGCCCTCATTTTGGAATAAGCCAATTTTACCCTGCCGTCACTTTGAACTATGTTAAATGCACCCTGCCCATTTTTGAAGTAGGCCTAGAGATTATGCAATCTACCATTATGGTGCATTTGGATAGGACAAACATTGTAGATTGGTTGATCTGATACACTTGAACGAAGGCTCTTGACATTTTTTTCAATCCTTAACACAAGTGTCGTATTGAATTTCTGTTGGGACGCGGAGGTGTACACTCAAAATGTGACCTCTTTCAAACTTCTGCTTTGGAGTGAGTGCCCTTTTCAATCTCAAAGGTGGCCTCTTTCAGAGAAGTGCCCGGCCCTTCTTAAATTCTAGCTATAGGGGTCTGTTTGTGAAGAGGGTCCCCGGTTGGTGAACAAGGTCCCCGGTTGGTACCGAACATCCATTACTGTGTTTTGCGAACAAACCGTGTAAATGGAAATAAGTTATTTGAACCTGTCCGTGCTGGATGACCGGCAAAAGAGAACACTCGATCCTGAACGCAAACTGACCCAAGGCTGTAAGTCAGTAAAAGGTCACATAAGTTCCGCCAGGTCATTCTCCATGGCGCTAGCGGCCCAGTGATTCGAGAATGATTGGTGATTAGAGAGGGTTGGCGGCGTCTTATCAAGTCAATGAGGTGAAAATGACAGCGTAGCCCCGGCGACGACCTCTGATAATTTGGCAAATTTAGGTTGTGTTCTTTGAGCCCAGGGTATCTGCAGTTCATTCAGGTCCTCCTTTATTTCCAAATAGGACGCAATAGGGGCTCGTTTCTCAGAGGAGGATATCTGGATTTAGAAGATAATTCATTCAAGTCCTCTTTTAACTTCAAATCGCGCAAAAATACGGGCAAAACGTCCCCTAAAGACATTAGGGAGGTTTAGAAATCAAACGATAAACGTAAACTTTACGACAACGTTATTTTTGCATACTACACATTAACCAGATTTTATATTGCATTTTCGGTACAAAAATAACACTATCGTTAACGTTTACGTTTATCGTTTATTTTTCTAAACCTCCCTAGTGTCTGGGTCTGAACGATTTTCAGAAGCCCTTTACGGTTTGTCTCAAGCTCTGTCCCTTATACCGTCAACAAAATTTAGGGTGCACAAAATTCCTGAAGGACTCAATTTACTGCCACACCATAAATGGCAATCTTCGGGCCAAGGGATTACACCCGTCAGAAAAGCCAAGACACTTTTTTGTATAAAACTCTTTTCACTTTTTATCTTCACTTGAAAGTTCGATTGGAAATCATGGAAAGGAAGATATAATCTTCTTATGAATTTAATTTCATGTAGCCTCAAGTATAAGACATGAAAGTGCCATCTGTGCGCCCGATTTTGAATCCTGCCTTCGACGAGCGAACTGAAGAGAAAACAGGATTAAATGTTTTACGGTATTTAGTCTAAAATGAGCGTCTTATTCCTTGGTAAGGGTCTTAGAGCCGTCGTTCACCATTAAATAACAAGTGACGAGAAGGTATAAGTAGGCACTACCCTGCCCTCCGAGGGTAAGTGGCAGGATCTTCCCTGGCGAACAGTGGGAATATATATTTTTGAGGGACGAATATTGCCGACTGAAGTAGTAACTCTTTGTTGTATAACTTGATACAGAATTTGGACCCTAGTCCACTACCTCAATAGGTGTCACTAGTGGATAAAACTATTGAAATGAAACTGATATCGCGGTCATGATCTCAAGAGATTAAATACTTAGGTCCCTTTTACAACTACCCCCTGATACTCCTTTTTATATTAGTGATTATGGAAGCAGTTATCTATATCATATTTGGAAGTCCTACCGTATGGAGGCAAAAACACAATCTGAAGATTCCAACTAATTATCAAACTTGAGTCTAGATACGTGATTCTCAAGGAGTCAAACACTAACAGCTGCACCCTGATTTTTTGTCTTGATACTGCCTTTTGTATTAGTGATTATGGAAGCAGTTATTCATATCATATTTGGAACCTCTCTCTATGGAGGCAAAAGCATAATCCGAAGCTTCTAACCAATTATGAAACTTGAGTCATTAGATACGTGACTCTCAAGGGGTCAAACACTAAGGTCCCTTTTACAACTGCCCCCCTGATTTTTTGTCTTGATACTGCCTTTTGTGATTATGGAAACAGTTATTTATGTCATATATTATTTGGAAGCTCTCATGTATGGAGACAAGAACATAATCCGAAGCTTCTAACCAATTATGAAACTTGAGTCATTAGATACGTGACTCTCAAGGGGTCAAACAGCAAGGTCCCTGATTACAAATTGACAGATATAAGAACTGGTCTCTCTGACCAATTACAACGGCATTGTGTCAAAATGACTCCATGCATTCATCGTTAATATCAGCTCTTCTTGTCTTATCTTTAGGTTATCGACGAGGAAGCCACCTAAGACGCCCACACAATGGACGATGACACATCGAGTATTTTGCGGTATCTCTCTGATTGATTGAGATATAGGTATTCTTAAGGCATCGACGAGGTACTGGACCACTGGCGAGATGACTCACTGAACGTCAGCAATTGTCTTCTAACCGCGGGTGACTTTCTTGTCCTCAGGGTGGGAGTGGATTCTCTCGTTTGTGGAAGAATGCCTTCAAGTCATAGAGCAATTATGACCGCAGCAAAGATTAACCAAGGTGACGTCTAGCGATTAACTAGCGAAATTCGGTTACAAATAGTGAACGTAACCAGCTTCACATTCCTCCGCACTGTACACTCCTCTCGCAGTGTTTTGTTTCGCTCCGTACCTACGCTTCACAAACCACTGCTTCGAATGGCCGGTATTCTGCCAATTTACCACCAGATGGCACCACTACTGTCCAACCAATCAGCGCCCGCCATCAGGCTGTAACTGAGCAAAATCCTAAAACAGTTTCTCCAGCGCAACAGCGGGAACAGAAGTGGTGCTATCTGGCGGTAAATCGGCAGAATACCGACCATTCGAAGCAGTGGTTTGTGCAGCGTAGGTATACGGAGCGAAACAAAACACTGCGAGAGGAGTGTACCGCACTGCCGTGTCGTTCCGCATTTTATGATGCGGCAGTTACGGACAATTCGCTTTGGAATCCCGAACTGAGTGTACACATGAACTTTTGCCACCTCCCGTCTTAAATTTTATACGATTTTTAATGTAGAACTGAATTCAGAGATCATTTTTTTATCACAAGGCCATGAAGATCAACTGTGGGACAAAGTTCTACACGACCACGATGATGTCCATGAACTGGTTTCAAAAAGACTGGCTACCTTTGTGACATTGACAATGTTCCCTCATGTGTTATGCGAAGTTACCTTTCCGTGGTTTTTGCTTCCTGTCCTTGTCATTTACCGTCCCCATCCTTATTATACTACTCACTGATTGTACATGTGAGTCACGTCTCAGGGACGAGTTTCTCGGAGACGTGGCTATTTCAAGCCCACAGAAGGGAGGCAGGAAATTTGATTCTTATTGATACGGCGCGAGTGGGTCATTAGGAGAATGTTCCATGGTCAAAGAGATAAGAAGGGACCCTGGCACATGTTGTTACGAAGAAATTTACCGACAATGGTATACATGTACACTGGTGTACATTCCTTCAGAGGTAAAACTGCTCTATCAAGATCAGGAAATTGGTCCGAAACTGACGATAATCATCGACGGTTTTTCTCGTGACAAAGTTGTCAATGAAATAGAATGTATAAAATGAAGATATTGTTCAACTAAGATGTTTTTCTTAACCTTACGTTCACGGCGTGTTCTTTATTGCCACAACAGAAAAGCAATGTTTTCTTACCTGAAGAGAGAAAAAAGAAGAAAATGGAGTAAGTGGATGGTAATGTAACATGTTATAGAGAAAGATTCAGGGACAAGTTGGGCAGTTGTGTTGACATTGTACAATATGTTGGATCATTTGTTTAAAGCCCCTCTGTATTGAATTTTACGGTATTTTCGTTCGAAAACGGTATTTCAGTTCGAAAACGCCGAACCGCCGAACTTGGTGTTACGTGTTACGCCGAACAGTACTCCAATTTCGAAAAGATAGAACCGTAACCATTTTTTTCTTCAAAATCACCGTTAGATACCTGCAATCTTCACTAAATTATGCGTTTGTGGGACCTCGGCCTTCGGAGTCGCACCATTTTCTTTCGTTTCGAACCCGTCGATGTTACCAGTTTATTCACGGACTTTTAAACAACCGTGTCAGAACCATCTTGTGTCCTTGACTTCAATTCCAAGCCAAGGTCAACACTGAGAAGGATTCCACAGAAATTTTCCGGACCGGAAGCGTTTCACCGATCAATAAAGAACAGTGCGAGATGACTTTTTATTGCATCGCGATTGGTCATTTCTCATCGAAGAACTGCTTTGTTTAACCACACTCTATGGCAGAGTGCACTCGGCCTCGTTGCAATTTATAACACCGTATGATGCGCGGCCGCAGATGGGGTCCACTTTGATCTAGGATCAGTCATAAGTCCCCAGGGATTCGCTCTTGTCCATTCATGGTCATTTTCTGTCTTTTTACAAGACTCTTACCATCAGCTAGTGTGCCATCAACCGAATGAAAAGTTGGTTTGACAGGCATGTAAGTGGTTCTGTATTGTTTGCCTGTAATCACGATATGACCTTCGAGAGTGTACGAATCATAAGGGGCCATAGTGCCGTATTAATATCCTGATGATATAGGTTCTCAGATGCCGTGATTTTTTACCACGGCAACAGATACAGCAATCGTTGAACGCTGTTTCTGGAGTACTATGGTAAGTGTTTGTTAAGAAAGTTAAAAAGGTAAAGTTTGTGTTTATAGTCTGATATCTGCATCAACAACAGTAGAGTGTCATCCGACTTTACACTTTAACTGGAAGCCTTTCAGCATGCAGAACTCAGATGAACTGCTCATTCAGCGCTACAGTCAGAATTTCCGGTCGGTACCCATTTTTGGGGGAGGCCATAAGGCAAAGAGACTTGCCCAAAGTCTCACGCCACGGTGGGATTCGAACCCGGGACCCTCTGACTGCCAGGTGGAGACCCTCCAAGTCCAACTACCACACCACCTTTGTGAGTGTTCTTCACAACAAGAACACACACAAAGAGCAACGGGAGGGATAAGAACATGAGGGACGACAGGCATTTGCAAAAGAGTATATTTCGACATTCCTGATAGAAAAAAGTGCAACTTTTAGCCAGGAATGTTTAAATTTTGTTCAGGCGAATTCGTCATTGCACAGGTCGATTACCTTGAAAGACAAAAAAAACAGGACGGTGTCTGTTATTTTTCCCTGGCTGCGAAGAATATCGACAATTTCGTAACATTTTTCTAGACGACTGAGTCCCTCAGACGTCGCTGTCTCCGCGAGTGGTTATTGGTGATTAGGGGCACAGCATCGTGATACGACTGTAAAACAATACATTGCGTTGACGTTCGCCACTATCAGCAATGGTGGAATGGTCCTGGTAATTTGTTCCGACACAGAGCCGGCGCATTTGTCAGAGTTTGTCTAACCATATCAACGTGCCAGGCGCGATTCTCGCTTCTTTGTAAATTTGATTTGTAGCAGCAAATATAGACAAATCAAAAAATCGATGCCCGTGTGGACTTTTTCCTTTCATCAAATATAATTTTCCCTCTTTTTCTCGGCTGATTGGCGGGTCTCGGTTAATCATTTAACTTATTTATTCGCTTCTGATTGGCATGTCACTATTGCATTTCCCACTTCTTATAAAGAATTTACTGCGAGCCGTCAGTTAAAGTGACTCGCGGATCAGGTAATAGGGAGTTTTCGCAAATCTGACGAAAAACGAAGTACGAAATACGAAATTCAACTTCATTTCCAGGATATAGTGTATTTCTGCAGATGGTTGGTACCACAAAATGTCCCTGCTGTCGGTGAGTCTTTTAGCATATCACGTATGACCGGAAGAGTGATGGTGCATCTTGAATTTTTCAATTCTCAAAACTAAAGAAAAATTCCAAAGTTTAATATACACCGCAACTCTATCGGTCTAACATCATACGCTAAAAGACGCTCTCGGCAGCAGGCGATATTTGTGGTACACCATTTCCTGATACATGTACATTACGTCATGGAAATGAAGTGAAATTTCGTACTTCGTTTTTCGTCAGATTTGCGAAACCTCACTAATATTGAACCCATTGCACGACGTTTTGCCAGCATCACACTAGTTCTTTCTTGTAAGAGACTGGAAGGCAAAGAAATACGCGTCTCTCTTGGGAGCAAACATGCCTTGGAAATACAAGAAGCTACAAGCTTGGAATAACGCTTTGGAACACCCTTCAAGAAAGACGTCAGGCATAATGATGTCAAGAATTGTCAGAGAACAGCATGCTTCGAAACACATTGATCAGAAGATGCAAGCCTCCATCTGCGTTGGAGAAGGAACTAACGGTGTACATGTACACTCATGGCCAAAAATAAATTGACAGCAGTTCTTGAATATCTCCAAACCAATTGGCTGGAAAATATTGGTCCCAACGTATATTGTAGCAAATTTTCTATATATTATGAAAGGCCTCGATGAGGTGAACGCAGTGGTATAAAAACTTTGAATGAAATCATGCAAATAAAAAAGTAGCAAAAACATGCCTTTGCAAAATTTCTTCTGTCAAATGAGGCTTTAGCGGAATTTTTCGACACTGATAGCATTTAGCCAGGAAAATTTGCTACTACGTTGGGACCAATTTTCTATACCCCATTGGTTTGGAGATATTCAAGAAAAACTGTTGTCCATTCATTTTTGGCCATGAGTGTACATCAAGTTGATTTCTCACGTACAATAAAAAGTAAAAAAAAACACCCCAAAATAAAACCATTCTTAGTTATCACACTTTTTTCGGTAGCCATGGCACACAGTGCATCCACCCTGGCAACAAGCTGTCCGATTCACCATCTCAACAAAGCCGCACAATACAGAGTCATAATTTGAGCGATCTTCAGCGAGATCTTCGGGTGCCATCACCATGAACACTTGTGACTTGAAGAAGACAGCATTTCCGTGACATCCGCATCTTTAACGCTTAAGCAGTTCTCGGTAATTGTAGCCAGCGGCCATATCTTAATGGTGATGCGGGGCTTCATGAAGGCCGGTAGAAGCGATGCTCATGTACGTGCAACTTAAACGAGAAGTTTGACACGATTTGAACCTCAGAATATGCACGGTCAGTTGATTTCATCTTTTGTACAGAGTTGCAGCGGCCTCTTCTGGCAAAGAACAGAATGGGGTTCTCCATTTGGTCACATGATGACTTATAGAGCAGAGGTGACACCTACATGTAGAGAGGCTCATTGTTCGAAAGATGCGGTTCACCAAGCACGGCCAATCACACCTTGAATCGTCATAGTGTGTACTAAGTTCAAACCCACGCATATTCTCGCGCGGTCTGCTTCACTCTATGGATAACCCCATTGATTACTCAATAGTACAGACTTTTTTGGTATTTTTCTCATTTAAAAAAAGTTGTTTTTCAATGAGGAACCCGCGTGCCGTTTATCCCGACATCGATCGCAGCGCCACGTCGTGACGTTAGTTCGTCCGGTTCCTCATTACCATATTAAACATACAGCGTCCATGCACCCTCGTTTGTTGCTATTTTTAGATCATCGGTCTATTTTCATTGCTTTGCGAGGAAATTCATTGAAATCAACAAATTTTGTCCGGAATGTACATGTACACCACTCTACATATCAAATGACAACATGACCTTGACATTATTCTTGATAACGCCTCGTGGGTTCACTTCTTCCTTTGCAACTAATTGTAGCTAATTTTAGCGGCCATCGGTGGATTACCAGTCGCTGGCAATGACAGGTAAGTAGACAAATAATCGCCTGGTAGCAAGAGACAGTAGAAAATGTACACACCAGACAGCTAATGTGCCAGAATGTGCACTTGGTAAGTGGTACGTCTCGTTGATATTTGATGAGAACATTTTTTTTCATGCGTCTCGAGTGATACTGATAATGCACAACTGAAGAGCGGCCACTTCAAACAAATACGCTCACGAGGCTGCGATTGCATACAAGCCCGGCAACTCGTAGGTGTGACCGCAAAAAAAAACGGGGATTTATGTAGTGTAACTACGGCTACTGATGTGGCAGCAAGTGCGCCGTTTCATGACCTGATCAAAACATGGCCATGTCGAAACGACTTCGTCATGTGAAACATCACCTCCATCATGGACCACTTTTCACTGAAGAAGAGGACGAAACTAGCCAATAATCAGATGACAATAATAGATTGCTTCAGCCTTCATTTGTCCGTATATGCCCATACGGTTTGGTCTTTTTTTCTTTGTTGCAAGAGGCCGCGACCATGTGGGATTAGAACAACAATAACCAGCGTGAACCAGCCCTTGTTGCTGCCGCCAATTAGTGACAAGGAAATAAACACCGCCTTTATACGGTACCGTCGTAATTGGATGGTACATGTTGGTGTATGGTCCAGCGATTTTTACCTTCGCCAGTACGTGCAAAGGAGCAGTTCACCCTTGAGGACTCATGTTATGTTTCGTATTTCGTACTTCGTGTTTCGTCAGATTTGCGAAAACTCACTAATGTCGTCTATCAGAACATTGGGCTGGGGAAGCGAACGAAATAGACAACGGTGCTACATCCCTGACGGCAAACAGGCATATGCAGATCTGCTGTTCCTTTTTTCCAAAGTTAAGTTTCAGCGGATTTTGCTTTTCACTCGGCGATTACGCGCTTTCGCTGTCAACATGAGAACAATGAACTGCGAGTACACGAAATAGCAATAGCTTATGGCAAGAGGGACAACTTCGAGTTGTGACAACAGGTAACCATTGTGACCATTGTTCTAGACATTGTGTTCTGTATAAATATTTTTAAATTCTCTTTTGAATACTCACTTTGTCAGTGGATTTCAGGCAATATTTGGCATTTTAGCCAGACTGCCATTTTGTACGAAATCAACAATGGTGTTGTATACGAATGTTGACGCAAGCATTATTGTCGCTGGGCTATTTTATATGCAAAGTTTATAAATCGAAGTTGTTTGTTTGCCGTCACATCTGTATACCATTCTTTGAGCAGTTTTTCTACTCTCAGAAACGACTTCGGGGTATTTCAAAATAAGGACTCCTCAAAACTGTCTTGAGTGAATAACTGTCATTGTTAGCGGACATTTTCCAAGAACGACCGCTGTACAAAGAACAACTGACAAGAAATGCATGTATCTGAACAAATGCACAGGTGCAAGGAAATGACAGGATCGAATAAAACATTCGAAGGTGCGATATTTCCCTCTACAACTTTTCTGGAAGCTTGTACTGTCAAGGTCCCCAAACCAGATATGACACACGGTCACATAAATGATTGCACGCAGGGGAAATCACCCGAACTCGAAAGTGCACATTTGAGTTTAACTGCATCTGCTCAGTGAAGCGGAATCGATTTCGACATTGGTTTTTGGAAGCCAAGAACTAAAAACACTTCTCAATGCGCTACCGACATTACAAAATGTTGTGTTATGAGGAAATTTCGCCGATAGTGTCATTTCATCAACCGACTTTTCTACAGCAACGAAAGATAGATTGACATCGGTAATGTACATGTCATGTACATGTACATGACGTACATTGTACGTTGCCTGTTCTTATCAGTACACAGCAATTTCTGTTTTTACTTTTTTGTTATTTACGCTGCAGTCGCTGACGTGACTAAATCACATGTTCATTTTAAGCACGCCTAACTTGAACACACGCAACACTCCAACCACGACCCGAATTCTCAACGACAGTCAAACTGAACTCTTCCTCTCACCCTGTGTTGACAGACCGTTACTTTACATATTGATGTGACTCCTGTACAACATTGCGTGGCAGTGGCGATCAACCAAGAATTGACTTTAGGCCACATAAAAAAATCTTTAGTTTAGCATCACATACCTCCTCGTAATTTCTTACCTCCTCAAATCTTGTTTTATTTTTTTCTCTCTAGTTTTACCATTTTACCACAAACTCTGATGATCCTCAATGGGGCCATGACTCGTATTTGTACTTTTTGAAAATAAAACCCTTTTTTTCAATTCTTAAGGGTTCCGGTTTCTAGGGTTTGTATGGAAAGTTGTTAGTATGGAAGCTGCTAAGCTTCAAAGCTCTTTCTATAATCACATTTCAGTATGAAAAAATAAAAATAAGAAAAACACTCCTCACTTTTTACAAGTATGACTGATGCTAACATAAAGTTTTTCTTATATGGTCTTATAGTACATGTTTCTGTCATGGCCACCAACATCTACGAAGCGGTTCCACGACTCTTCCTTTGATAAGAAACTGGGCAGACACAGTCTTCAAAAAAAGCTCACTCAACTGGCGTATATATCACCTTTTTTTCTTCCATACATTTCCCCAGCCCTGGATATATCAAAGCAATCATCTGGTAACCCAAGTGAGAATCGTATAAAATAAGGTATTGTCGACGATGCAATACGGTCTGAATAATAGGGAAAAAACTGTATTCGTCTTGTATATTTGGTTAATCAGAGCCCACGTGTATTTTTCCATCTTATCATTTGGAAAGGTGAGGTGCAAAGAACTGAGGGACAGATGGGTGTTTTTCAAAAAGGGTTCTGTCCGACCCCAGAAACTTTTTACCATTCTTTTGTCTACTGGTGAAAGGCTGTTTCTTGAAACTCTACAATATTCATGTCAGATCTAGGTATCATGGAGCTCTAAATTATGGCACTGAAAACTAATTGATCTATTGACCTTTTGAAGTCTGACAGCGCCCATTACCACGTGGTAATGTCATTTACACGTACTTTCTTAAGTTGTAAAAAATTAGGGCAACTGGGATTTTAATAGGAGCAGTCAGCCGCGCATATTGCTAACAGATGGCAGCACAGTCTTAGCGGACCAAATGTACAGGAAATCTATTATGATCGCTGCTCGATCGATAATGACTGGGTCCGCTAGATGCATTGAATTGGGCCCTAGTGACACCTAGTGGTCAACTCGCTGACAGCTCCTATTCTACCTCATTGTAGACTTAGTAGTACACGATATAGCTATTACCTATCGATCATGTCCTCACTAATCACCAGTGCAGATACCGCTGTTTAGTATTGTAAATACAAGTGATTCCCCCTCGCGAGTGCTTTCCGACTGAAATAGACATGCGTCATTTATCATCGTACTGCAAGCACATGGATCCTTGGGGTCTAATTACGTCGAGAAGTCTAATCACTGCAAGAGTAATGTTTTATCTCCTAACACGTGCTAACACACCAGGCCTCGAGAGGCCATCAATCCTGGGGCCCACTGTATTAACCTATCAACCATCTTACTACGCTGGCTGTCAAACTAACTGCTAAGGCTGCCGAAGCAAGAGCGACTTTATCGCTGATCCATTTGGCAGGAACTCTTTTTTTA
>NMRB01000227.1:0-23041 GCA_002633025.1 Notospermus geniculatus | reverse complement strand
CATGCGAAAACACTGGCAGATATGACACCGGTGACAACCATAAAATCTAGAATATGAAATTGTCTGCAATTAATGTCGGATGAGATTATCCAGAACACGGGGACAATCAGACCGATTCTCCACCTCAATTGCCAATCAGTTTACATAACAGCACCGTGATGAAATTACCAGCCTCGCCTGATTGGTGATCTGCCGGCGGTGATCACCTAGTTTCAACGCCATTTTGAACCGGAAATGATTTCTGATTGGTAGAAAATGGATTCATCTCGGGGTAAATTCATCCTGAATTTGCCTTCACATGAATTCATAGTGGACGGTTCGTCGGTCAATTAACAAGCTTGAAAATCCGGGGGTAAGAATTCTTCCCCCTGATTGGGCTTCACCCTATCGACAACTTCCTCCCCGTCATAGTTCAAGAAGGAAGCTGACCTATGGCAAATGCTTCATAGGTCTTCAAAGACGAACACGACCAAAGCTTATTAAGTTAGACCGTCTCAGACTTATTGAATCAGGTAACTCGATCAAGAACCCTTCTTTGAAATTTATGAAAGTCAGTCTCTTTATTTCGTTCGTAGACAGTGTACCGAATACAGAATGCGTGCACATCCACCTGACTCGGGTTAAAAACATGACATGATTCCCTGTGTTTGACAACTGCCTGCCTTCGGCAACAAACCACAGTTACAGTATGTGACAAACGGGTGAAAAAAATTTCAAATAAATTCTTCAAAGGATTTATACTGGTGGAGGGAAAGGCACCGCTGCTCGTAGTTGGTATTGGCTGCGCCGTTGCAATTATACAAGCAGCACATAAACCCACGGTTCCCTTGACAAAAAACATGCCCCTTTTTTACCCGGGGAAGTGGCTGAGGCGCCGTGTTCATCTTGCCTCTGAGGCAATGCCATTTCTGCGAACAGCTTGCCCTCAGCTGATGGTTTCAACCACTGAGTATCTTCGAACTTAAAGCCCCACTGTATTGAATTTTACGTCCTTCGACGTTAGTGTTATAACTCTTTCGGTCTTTCGGTCTATGTTAATAGGCGCACTGGCAGCAGGGACATTTTTTGTGGTGCCAACCATTTCCAGAAATAGGCCTACATCAGAAGCTGGAAATTAAGTTGAATTTCATATTTCCTACTTCGTTTTTAGTCAGATTTGCGAAACCTCCCTGCCTAGTTGGATCTACATCTACACTGTATAGGCCTAGGCTTAACCCTATTGTTTATGCATGCCTTCAACATTGTACTTGTACCAACCTCTGGAGCATGTGCCATCCTTCCAGGTCGACGGCTTTCATTCGAATGACAGCGACACCTAGGTGGTATTTGGCGTAAAGATGGTCTGAGAGAGGTGTTTGATGAAAGACCTGGGGTGGCCGCATAGAAACTCCGCTAGCGCCTGCGGAGCCCATCTGCCGATAGTGCTGCACATTTCCCATACATTTTAACACCGATAGGCTGTCGAAGCACTAGCGGAGTTTCTATGCGGCTACCCCTGGACGTTTGAACTTCATCTACCTGCCGCGCAGTGGCGCGACAGGCATTTTTTTGTTTTTGTGCTAGAGATCAGCTTTAATGTCCCATGCGACGGACGTGAAGAACCAGGGATGATTAATCCAATATGGCCCGGGCTGGACTCGAACCCGGGACCTGCCGCTTGCTATCAAGCCACTCGGTAATCAAGCCAAGCTACCAACCAACTGGTGTTTAAACATACGTCGTGTATATGTACATGTAGTCAAACTTCAAAGCTCACTCTCCATTATTTTATCAAACGCCTATCGACGAACAGCACCGACGTCATTCCTTTCACCTTCACACGAATATCCCTCTACGCTCAGATCACAGTCTTTTTTTTTCTACCCAAGACACGACCCAAACATGTGTTATTCCCTTTGCCCCTGAATGTTGTTTACCCCATACGTGCACAGCGCAATGCATTCTCTACATCAGCTCCGTCGGATTAACGTGAAACGCGACGAAGCAGTGTAATCAACCTGTCGTTATTAGATTTCACATTGCGCTATGAAAATTCATTTTCGACGTTCTGGTGGCTTCGCTTTGATCTTATCCTTAATCTTTAGCTTCATCTGTTGCTGTGGTAAATTTAGGAAAAGAAGGCGAAGAAGATGATACGAAGCTGTGAACGATGTATTTTACGAACGGTTAAGAATCGCACTAAATGTTACGGAAAAGATGGGTTTTGTTGGGTGTTAGTGAGGTTTCGCAAATCTGACGAAACACGAAGTACGAAATACGAAATTCAACTTCATTTCCAGGACCTAATGTATTTCTGGAGATGGTTGGTACCACAAATGTCCCTCCTGCCAGTGCGTCTTTTAGCATGTGATGTAAGACCGAAAGACTTATGGTACATCTTGAATTTTTAAATTTCCACTTTGTATCTAAGAAGTGGAAACGAAAGATAAATTTCAAAGTTTAATATACGCCGTAACTCTATCGGTCTAACGTCATACGCTGAAAGACGCTCCTACAGCAGGCGACATTTGTCGTACCAACCATTTCCTGAAATTCATTACCTCATGGAAATGAAGTCCAATTTCGTATTTCGTACTTCGTGTTTCGTCAGATTTGTGAAACCTCCCTAATGTGTTCTGATGGATGAATTCTGTGAAGAACCACGACATAAGGCGAGTTCGTGGAACTTGCAATACAGACAATGGGCTTACAATCGTCGGTAATCGGTTTACATCAGTCAAGAGGAAGCAATGGGCAGAAAAACTGCAGAAGATACACCGCCCTCAAATTTTCTAACGTTGATAAATCATACATGGCTGAATATATGTCACTAACATCACTTTCAATGAAATCCCCTACGGTCATCACCTTACTTTTGTTCTGAATACTGGGGAAATAGGCAGTAAAAATATTCGGCAACCCTACAAAGCATTGCGATTATGGATCATATCTTTTTTTACATATTACAGCATGATAATGTCACCTTTGGTCTTGTTCCTTTGTGGTGAAGAAGGAAACGTTTTGGAAACCATTAGATAACACGGGTCTTTGGAACAGATGGGTTACATGTATATAGGAAAAAATATGTACATGTACATGTACATTAGGTTCGTAAGAATAACGCACTAAATGGTCATACGCAGCTTATTAAAGGGCCCTACAAGCAGCCTCCCATAGGCATTTTGATGTGTTCGGTACACCAATCAGTTGGCATGAGAACCTAACTCTGACATGTCTGACGTGTACATGTAAGTAAAATACACTAATTATCAGCATTTGAGCCTAAATCAGCAGGCTGTCCGTTGCGCGCGTCGCCTTTGATGAAGTGACCGCACTGACCTGAGCCTAATAGATAGCTCCTTATAGCGTCCCTTTGCAAACCGATTCACAGCCACAGTTTCAAAATCAAATCTAATAGATTGAAGATGGCGGCGTTTGATTCTCTATTCCGACACCATGACTGGCACGATCAGTTCGCTTTAAAAATCATCATTGCTTCTATTTGCGGAGAACGTTTCAATGCATTGTATTTTTGTACAAAAACTGTGGACATCGGTACCCACGCTGCAAGCAATTTGATGCAACGAATTTTCCCATTATGGCCATCTACATCATGCTGTGCATTAGCTTGACCTTTGTAACCTGTTATTCGAGAGAAAATGGACAACTCTCGTTTCAGAATCTCCAAGCATTAGCGCTCGCCGGGTCGCCTTTCAGTTCTAAACGCAGACCGGTTCGGTCGATTTTGGAAATAAATGACATCATAGTCATGGGGATCGTTAATTCTTCAAGAAAGAATTTAAATGAAATGGTCCGTGGACCATGTGCTCACCTGGGTGGATGTACCAGAAGAACGAATAACAAGTGTCAAGTCAAAATGTTCCAGGGAAACAGTATACCAGGTTAGAACATTCTTTTTGGCATTGTTCAGGAAATATGAGCCAAATTTTTTCAAGATGGAAGACTGGCGGCCATATTTGAATTCCAATCCGGCTGAATTTTGCTGCATTTATATAGGGTACCTAGATATTTATCGTCAATGCAGAGTAAAAACATTCTAGCTGCTGAAGTTTAGGCAATATGAGCCAAAGACCCTTTTTCAATATGGCGGGCTGGCGGCCATATTTGAAGTGCAATAGAGCTAAAATCAAACCCAGGGGTATATACAAAGTTTCAGATCTTTAGCCCCAGCGGTTACGAAACGTGCCCTGCTAATGGACGACAGTATAAGGGAAATGGGGGGGATCTGGATACAAGGAGAAGATTAAGAGCACAGAGGCACTGGAACCAGTCGAAAAATACCCTGAAATGGGGGCCCTGAAATGCGTACTTGGAAATGTGCCTGGAAGGAGCCCCTAATTATTAGAAATGTATAGAGTGCCCTACTTTTTATTTCATGAGGTAGATCACACTAACCAGGAAGTAGGTCAGTCTTTGACAAATAGAGTGACCTACCTTTAAGTGGCGCCACCTATCGGCCAAGACAAGAACTAAAAATTCTTTAAAAAAATCTGTAAATTCTATAAAAGATTCTATAAAAATATTCTTCAGAAATTCTATAGAAAGTCTATGTTAAGTAAATGAAGCCAAAGCTTAGAGAATTTTTTATCTATGAACCTTACAAGGCCATCATCTCTGGTGTAACAAATTGCGGCAAGACATATTTCGTCCTTGACCTCCTCGAGTCTGTCTATAAAGGTCATTTTGAAAATATTGTATTATTCTGCCCAACCTTTGATTTCAATGAGACCTATAATCGAAAATGGATCTTTAAAGATAAAAATTTCATCGTGTTCAATCCAACATTGGTAAAAATAAATCTAATTTGGTTCTGTGGCTCTGTATGCAAATTTTTAAAGGTACAAACACCCTTTTCATCATAGATGACTGTGCAAATCTGCAGGATAGTAAACGGAAAGCAACAGAATTATGCGATCTCGCTTTTTCTGGTAGACTCTATGGAATTACAACTTGGGTTCTGATTCAAAAATACAACTCAATTGTGAAGGATTTTAGGGAGGACATCAGACTTTTGGTACTTTTCTCGGGACTTTTCTTCAACAAGGATGAGAAAGCGATGAAGCAGGCATTAGAAGAAAACGCCATTATTCCCAAGAAATCAGAAACAAGGTTATAAGTGAACTGAAAGAAAACAAAAGTGCAAAATTAGTTCTGAGAGTACAATTTCCGCACGACTTTTTGCTAATTAAATGAGCTTAACTAACGTAGAGACACAATTAGTTGACAATATTATGAAAGACATGAGTTTGTCACAAACTACAGTGACTAGCAGTAGCCAACTAGGTTTAACTAGAAATGGAGTCTTACTCCACGAGCGAAGTTCGAATCAACAAGGCGTGACTAGAAATCAACAAGACTTAACTAAAAATCAACTGGGTGCAACTAGAAATCAACAAAATCAACACCCAGTTACACCTTGTACAAATTTTATTAATTCCAGTCAAATCTTGTCAGAACAAGGTAAACAAGCTAAAGGAAATTTAGAGGTATTAGTTTCTACTGGCAAGACAAAAGAATTCATTGGGAAGCAACTAACTTTTAATGACATTGACAACATGACTGAAAAGGAGTTACTGAAGTATGACAGGATTTATCAGAGTACACTCTCGGTTAGAGTTAATGATACTTTTAGTAAAACAATCCTTAAATCTTATTCTAAAATAGCTAGCTTGTTTTTACCAATAGAAGACGGGCTATAGTTTGTATCGGCCAACTGGGGTGATGTACCCCCGTGCTGTCTCCACCAAGAAGGTTGTTTGTTTGTTGAACATTTAATACATGTAATGAACTTCTAGATCTTTAGACAAGCCAAGTTTAGAAATGTTTGTATCGGGACTTAATCTTCCCCAGATAGAAGGATAATTCGAATATAATATAGTGAGTGATTATAATTTCTTGTTGCTCTGGTTATTCCTTATGCTCTTTTTTGTCTTGAGATTGGGTATTTTGCTATTCCTGTAGCAGTTTTGCTACAGGAATAGCAAAACTGCTTCTTTCACAAGGTTTGTCACGTACATTTCATTTCCATTTTGCACTGGGCTCCAGTGCTTCTGCAATATCTACCTTGTGGAACGTTACTCAGGGCTACAATACACTCTCACTGACAGAGCTTTGGCCAAGTTGGTAAATCGATTCCAAGGTCCTTCAGGGCACGCTGACCCTGAACGACATCAAACAAACTACAATGGACAATGTCGAGACGGTGTAATCGCTATACAATACGTATGTACATGTAAGCCGATGACTTTTGTATCCCTTTCACATTGTATCCCAAAGGAAAGGTTGGGACTTAAAACGAGGGTTAATTTCCGGTCAAAGCATTTAGTTCTACCTGTATATGGAGACACAGGATACAGGGGCAGCTTAATCGAGATAATCTGCCTGTAAACATGAAACAGAAGCCTGCCTTCGCAGCGCGTGTCCTATCCATTGTGTCCAGCCATTAAATCTGAGTGTCCACATCTTAACCCCAGTGGACAAACGTGACTGCTCATTCGTGTGATAACATGACCACCGGCGGCTACGAGAGGCAAGCCGTTGTGATCGTCTTCAGTTGGTATAATACGCTTTACAGAGTGATTAACGGTATTACACATCAATGTATTGTACCTGTCTCCTTTGTCGGTATCTACGAACGGATGCCGTTCTCTTTTATGTGGTACTGAAAGCAGCAATACGAAGAGGGAAGCTTTGAAATTCTAACTTGCATGAAAGGATATTTGAATTACTGCATTCGATTTCTGCCGACATAGGAAAATGTTATGATATAAGTGAATCGACCTTGATGGCATTTTACGGATTTGAATTTCCTTCTTTGTCACCAAGTCCACCCGCGTTTTATTTCGGTGTTTCTCGAGGTCAGCATGTCTGCGATCCAATCACAGAACCTAGTGACTCACTTTAAATGTTTTTCTTTCGGAAAACAAAAAAACTAAACATTATGGTATAGAACTAAAACTTGTCTCAAGTAAAATTTGATAAAAATGCGAGTTACTTGGTTCTGCCACTGGAGGAAGTATTATTATTTGCCATTTGAGTGCCTTTTTCGTGTTAAAAACATGCTCAAAGGCACATTACAATAAATTGATATCAAAAGAGAGAGAGAGAGAGAGAGAGTAATTAAAAGAAAGAATGGAGTGATAAAACATTGATAGAGACATCGATATTGATATTGATATTGATATTCATTAAAAGATTATCTAAAAACACAGGATAAATAAATGCAATGATTCAGAATAGATACTCTTTGGTCGTAAATCATTATGGATAAGCCTGTCTACAAAAATATGTTTTTAGCTCTTTCTTAAGCTGACTGAGGGAGTTCAGTGAACGTAAGGAAAGTGGAAGAGTCTTCCATAGTTTTAGTCCTGCTACATAAAATGGAAGTAGCTGTTATTCTGGCAACAGAACTATTGTTTTTGCCAAGGACGGTGGAGTGTGCTCATCACATTCCTAAAAATGTTTGTAAGTGTTCATCGACCACCTCCCGAGATGAGCTGAAAGCCAAAAGCATCAAACGTTCTTAACAGTTTTGCGTTTCTGTAATATCTGATATTATTGTTCCACTGCACATGCTAACAAAAGAAGCTATGAGTGCTCATAACGACACGTTTAAGAGGAATGCAGGCATAACGTTTAATGTAATCCACATCCACAAGCGATGACACAGAAAAAGTGGTAAAAATAGATCCAGGTTCTCTGTCTTCTGTATTTCTGAATCATCATGTTGCATTACAATGCAATGTACATGTAGCATTTGTTTACGAAAGAGAGTTTGTTTGATATCAATAACCGATTCATTGAACGTAATTGGGTATTAAGAGTACAGTAGCCTATAGCAAAAAGGATTGTCTGTTGACTCTTGTCAACTGGTTCGATTCCCCTTTGGCGAGGCCTATCGAATACAACCGTACATTCATAGGTTCGCAACCAAATTACGCTCACCCCACTCGAAATCAACTACACATGTGGAATAACATCAACCGATTGCGTGCAGACTTTCGGATATGACCATTAATCAGCTTGAATCAAAATGAACCTGCGTAAGGTACATGTACTGTCACACCAAAGTAGTCCCCGCTTTGCGAAAACTCTATAATAGAGAGTAGTTTTCGGAACGCCCCCGAAACGCCAACGCGAACGTCTATCCTTTTGTTCGGTGTTCTTTTCGTGGCATCGAACAATGGGTTTGGCGTTCGGGTTGGCGTTTCGGGGCTGCGAAAACTCCCGCATGTAGGCCTTTATTGAGCTTATTCAGAAAATTGGATGAAAAATTTGATAGTGTACGGCGGGCATTAGAATTCACGCTCACTCTCATCGATCACCCAGTTCAGACCATAAACCACGTGCATGTATGTGTGGCCTACAGTGCATTACTCCCAAATCAGTTTAATCATTTCCTTTAGATTTTTTTCAGAAATTCAAAAGAATGTGGACATGTGAAAATTTTTTTTTCTTTATATTTCCTCTTCCTTTTTCTCTTATATTTCAAACGTGGCCACCACGACAAACCCTACACAACAGATTCAACAGACAGCATATTATAACCCAAGCTCCTTGAAGAGATCCCAGTTTTTCAAATTCATCCGTTAAAGCCTCGCAAAGAAATTGCCCCCACTGGCAAGATCAGCTGTCACCAACACCTAACAATAGGGAATGGTAAAAATTGTTTAATTATGTGCACGAAGTTAAATATTGGACTCTGCTGTATTGTTGATATCTTATATTGAAATTTTTCACACACATGGTTTGTAACAATACAAGTTAGAGTAAACAACTAGCAATATTTATATAGAACTGTTAACATGGTTAACACTGTACACCGAAGCGAGAAACCTGGTGATGACATTACGCCTTTTTATTCGGAGTTGATTCGATTTGGTTCGAGGCCAGTTTGTACCATGAAAAGGGAAGGATAGTAAGGTCGCATGGCTTTTTCCGGTACAAAAAGCAAATGAACTGGGGCCTGTTTCAAAAAGAACCTTTACATGTAAGCTATGGTACATTTAACTAAATAGAAAATGCACTGAAGTTGATGGTACCATTGATGGTTTCACTTTATGAACCAGGCCCCTGGGGCCATATTCATAAACATACTTACATGTAAATCAAAGTATGGTACTTACAAAGGATAAGTAGTTTTATGAATATGGGCCTGTACTTAAGTCAAAGTGTGACACTTATCTTTTGTTCAATACAAAATATAAGTATCACACTTTGACTTAAGCGGGTTTATGAATATGGGCCCTGGCCTCGAACTGGATCGAACCGACTCTGTGTAAAAGGGGCTTTTGTGTAATGGCCGATTCATACTTCGCGACTAGTATGCGGAACGAAAAATGCTTTGTTTAGAACTATCGTGACGAGAAATAAGTCCTTTACCGCAACACGCACTGGTTGGGCGGGAACGTATGAATTATGCTTTACTCAAAAAGCACCCGTAACTTCGCCAATGCAGGTTGCTCTTAAAGGGAGGCTCCACTCATTGTGAACTTTTGTATTTTTATCAATCCATGGAGACTATTGCCATGAGAGGTGATGCCACTAGTGTCTATAGACTGAAGACCTTTATTGTAGTGAATGACCTAATACTGTGACTGCCTAGGCCTATTGGTTGTACTTTCATAAATATGCATTGAGCACACAATGACATCACATGTGCTGTGCAATGGTTCCTTGGGATGCAATAAAAATGCTTAAAATGATGAGTTTTCTGATTTAAAAAAAAAGACATGTTGCAGTTATCAATGAATTTGAATGTATTAACGATATTTTTTTTAAAAATCAACATTTTACACAATGAATGGAGTCTCCCTGTAAGTGGACTGAGTTGACCATGCGAATATTACCTTACAATAACAGACTATTGCACACGGACTTGCATTCTTATGACAACCATCCCTTTGACTACAATGCAAATCTAACGAAAAAGCCTTTACTATAAAGTTACTTAGTATCTCACCGTACACTCTCGGACTCACCACACGTCAATCAAAAACATTAAAAGGTGACGTACCTTGATTAACTAAGAACAACATTCCTAAAGCGAGGGACACAACATCTCTGGTATCCATGACGGCAAAACAACGCTTTTTCGGACAAAATATCCTATATCAAATGGTCAGATCAACCATCAGATCAGAGAAGTGAGAAATCGCTGGATGTAGTATCGACCAACAAATTCTTGTTCCTTGCCGACGAGACGATGCGCCATTCGGTGACAACCTCGACGCAGTGATTGATAAGGCTTCGTCCTACGAAAGCAACTAACCGTATATGTCACCACTATGCCACAACGTCATCACCAAGACTTGAAGCCTCGTCCGCGATGCAGGGATTCTTTTCAGGTATTGATTGATGTTGGCGACTGATAGTTCGTAGTATTGAATTCGCATTAAACTATCTAATGACGTTGTGTTTCTGCAAAAGGAACCTGGTAACAGGTAAAGGTAAAGGTACATGTAACATTGGCAAATGGTACAGCACCCTCGGGGAAAACACGTAGAATTGATACCATACATGTACTTCTGCAGTAACCTGGTTGGGCCATGTTTTATCCCTGATGCCTAAAGGGGAGCTTTCCGCACTTGTATCACAGGTTCGGAAGGAGAATCGCACGTACGTGAAAAGGAGCCTCGCCCACGTCAAGACGTGGTTTCCCATTGGTTTAAGAAAAGAGTGTAGTCTTAATGACCTTGGAATCTAGGAGAGGATGCTCCTTTGTAATCTTCCCCGATCATTTTATCTATAATCGGAGAAGGGAGTAAGAGGTTTTTTTTGCCCTGCATTCATCTCAACAGGAGAAAGGGACCTGGGTTTGAGCAACATATCAAGGAAGAAATTCGTTTTAGCTTTCTTGCTCTGAAAGCATATTCAGAGGCAAAGGTATTTGATGTTCTTAGAGACCTTGAGATAGAGACACGTGACCTTGAAGGAGGAGTTGACAATCAAAGGATACAAGTGAGAACCTGTGTCTAGCTATAGCTCTGTCTGGAGTCAAAAGGGCCCTGTACTATCGTACTATATCCAAGCAAGGCGAAAATTCCGTAGAGTAAATGGGCTTGAAAATTCTGTTGTTTAAATGCGGCTCGAAAATGCTGTAGTGTAAATGGGGCTTACAGCCCCATTTGACACGAAGGAACCGAGCATGGTTCGGTACAATTTTTCCAAATGTAAACAGGTCGCGCCAGCTTGTCCTGGTACCAATGGCAGTGTAAACGAGTCTGTCCCGCTTGAATTTTAAAGCGGGCTCTGTCCCGATGTAACGTTTTTCAGTGAGGTCCGTGTGCCAGTGTGACATTACAATAGATTGACGGAATAAGCGGCGACTTGACAATGAGCGACACACAGAGAAACAGTGCAGTGCGTCTGTTTCCCAGTGTGTTCCGAACTATGGACATCACACAGAAAAACGGTCCCACTGAAAAACGTTACACCTGTCGAACTCGGCACGCTTCAACCGGGCTAGCGTAAAAAGGACGTATGCCAACCTCTGTTGAAACCCTACGAATAGGCAAACAGGCCATGGTGAAAAACTACGAAACGAAGGAATTACCATGCTTCTACGCGACGTTGACCTACCATGAACTACACCCTACGGTGGCCCATAGAGCTCATTGATGAAAAATATTTACATTTGCAATTTTTTTTCAATTCGATAATTTTTCTTGGGGTTTGTAAAATTTTCAGAAGTTCCCACCGCGGTGATAATATTTCCACCGCGGTGATAATATTACCACCGCGGTGAAAATGATTTCCACCGCGGTGGGAATGTTTCCACCGCGGTGGAAACATTATCACCGCGGTGGGAACTTCTGAAAATTTTACAAACCCCAAGAGAAAAATTATCGAATTGAAAAAAAAATTGCAAATGTAAATATTTTTCATCAATGAGCTCAATGGGCCACCGTAACACCCAATTAACTATTGGTTTTTCTCAGCATGCACGTTTTTTTCACTCTTTTTTCTCAGTAAACATCTACCTCCATGACGATCAGCAATCATTTGCTAAATCGGGAGCTTTTTTGCCATTTAACGGACGGCAAGCGCTGTGTGTTCCACTTAGCATCGTGTTAAAGATGGCAACTGCATCATCGGCTCATTTTTCAAAGTACGTCAGTCGCCGTGGGTCAGGTGTCTCCAGACTGATGAAGACATGGACCCTCTCGGCGTGAAGATAACAAACTGGACAAGAAAAACAGGGCACACGTCACGAACAGAAGGAAAATCGAATGTGACACTGCACGGTATGGCCTTTTTTCTGCAATGGATGGCTGTGCTGAGGTAAAAAACATCATTAGATTCCGATAGGTATTGTTTTTGCGGGCAGTTTCACGCTTCGTCGTCCACCACGACTGGCGGAGGTAAAGTTTATCATGGACTGACATCATTTGACTTAGACCGCTGAAAACTATGCGGCTGACAATGGGTATGTTCATGAAGTGTTTAGTTGTGGGGTTTCTCGAAGAAGGACCAATGGGAAACACAGGGAGATTTAGAAGTCAAACGCTGGAAACGTAAACTTTATGACAACGTTATTTTTCAAACTACATGTACACATGAAGCAAATTTTATACAGCATTTTCGGTACAAAAATAACGTTGTCGTTAACGTTAACGTTTGTCGTTTGATTTCTAAACCTCCCTTATGCTTGAAGTGCTACGTTCGTGGTGCCTGCCGATCTTCAGTCCATCTTAAAGGAGTTAGACGCCGAAGTTGTAAACACTCACTCACTAGTCTCGCGCAACCAGCCCCTCGGTCATACTCCGAGGTCGTCAGACCGAGGGTCTGGCACGGAAAGAAATTCTCATTGCAGCGACCTAGTGACCTCGTTTCGATGATTCGAAAGGAGGTCAGCATCGCTGATTGGCTAGTTTCAAAATCTGGTGACGTAGGCTGCAGGGGGAATATGGCGGCGCCCAGATGACTTGAAGCGTGAAAATTAGTGAGGTGAATCGCCTCAATTTGTGTTGTCAAGTCAATTTATAGTGTCTTTCATTGGAATTTAAGGCAAGTATATTATTATTCTTTCGATTTGGAGGGAATTATGCAATAAAAAGTGCAGTAGGCCTTACAGCAAGGGGTACAAAATACTGTAGTTTTACTACTTTTTGCATTGATTGTGCATTGTGTTCTACGTCATCGGCGGTAGATTGTCCGCCATGATGGTTTTTACAAGCAAAAGGTACCATCCGGACCAGACTCTAAAATTGAAAATTGCAGAGTCTGGTGGCACGAGACTACTCACTCACTGGTTCTCTATCCACGGACGCCTGCGGTGCTGCCACCTATTGTCGGTGATATGTACTGACGTGAATATCGTGAGTGAGTTGCATCGGACCGGGAACCAGTCTAACGATCACGGGTGCTGCCGCCTGCACGAAGGAATAAAACTAGTTTGCCGACCATATTTGTAAACAAACCAGCTTGTTTACAACTTCGGCGTCTAACTCCTTTAAGCTAATTGTGGGGGTTCTCTGTGCTGGTACGTTGGTGGTGTAGGCCAAGGGGCTGAGAGCAACCAACTCAGAATATCTCCAGCCCTGCCCTCCAAATACCATAAACGTGAGACGCACAATGCACCACGTGATACGAATGCACGGGTATCCAGCACTTTTCAAAACACTCGCAGGGAAAGCGCCGATCATCAACAAGGCGTCAACAACGGAAGACCTCGATGATGCCGGGATCTCTTTAATTCACACTGAAATGGGATCGAGCGGTCAAACCACCTGCGCGACCTAATGATTCGAAAACCACCTGATCACCATCTTCTATCAGAAAATCATTTGTCTCAGAAGAAGATGCATCGTGTGAGGCTGCGGCTTCTGCTGCAGTCGCCTACGAAATAACAAGCCTGGTGACGCCAAGGTTCACGTAGTGAAGTTAGTGTCGATAAAATATCGCAATTGAGGGTCATGGGTCACTTCATGTGCCATTTTAGAAATTCTGAACTTCCAATACCCGACGAGGCCCTAAGGGTCGTTCATTGCTTTGCCACCAGAGAAGTATGGCACTACTCGTAGAATCCAGGCAGTGTTATATCCAGGAGGCGATTACACTCGACGTATATATTCTGCGTGCATTGTTCACCCACGTGGTCATGTCCGACTTATTATTCACAGAGAGGCAGGCAAGGCGTGTTGATTAGGCCTTTCATAAGAGTTATCTACATTAATAATTCATACCTTCTCTCAAAAAGCGGCTAGTTTATTGTAACCTTTATTCCACAAAATGTATCATTTTACGCAAACAGCAAATTCGTTGGTGATGTTGATTTATACCAAACAATCCTGAAACCCCTACGCCTTCCAAAAATAGGCTCGTCGAGCCTGTGTTATTCTGCCATGTATTGGATATCGCGAATGCACAGGGCATTAAACGCAATTTTTAGGTTAATTAACGAATCTTATGGCCCCAGAAGAAATAGGAAGCAGCAAATGGATATCTACTTTTAACTTATTAAGGTTATTCCCTAAAAGTTCATCGTAATCGAAGGTTATCCGATTTTATTGGTTTCCAATCTTCAACCTCGCAATGAAAGTTTCCTGCGTGAGTGCGAAGCCCTAGTTATGCTAATGTGAATAACTGCGCGATCGAAGAGTGAATCGGGCAAAACCGGTATGAAAATAATAGTCATGTGAACCAACAATATAAACTTTTTCAGTGTACGTGCATGCAGATATTATTTTAATTCCAACGGGGCGACACCTTTTCATGCACACCGCACTTGCTGCCGCATCGGTTTGGTTTCTTGCATGCAGTGTGGCCGACTGGGTATTGGTCTGACACAAACTGTATCGCTTTCCCTTTTTACTCATTTTAGAATAACCCTCGCGTGTTTTAGAATATATCTTCGAGGTCAGATGGTTTTCTGTGGGTTTTTTTTTACTCTGTGACGGTTAACCCATCGATGCACTGGTGGCTGTGGTTTGAGCTGAGTTCTAACAAAAAGCCACATTTCATGATTTCAAGGCCTGAAAGATTGCTCAATTTACTTTATTAATATTTTATGCTAAGCCATATGTCTGTTCTTTCGGAGACCTTCCCAACTACCTACGGAGAATATAGCCGAGCTGCAGATCGAGATCGGCGCTACAAGCTATGAATCAAGCCATTTCTGCCACCGAGGTACCCCTTCAATACCTGGGTGAAGTGTGAGGTAAGGCAAAGCGACCTAAAGTCTCACGCCGATGACGGGATTTTCGGCCAAGGGACCTCCTGACCACTATATTCGTAAACAGCCACCAGGGCCCATATTCATACTTAATTTTAAGTGTGACACTTATCCTTTGTTCAACACAAAAGATAAGTATCACACTCTGACTTTAGTATGTTCATGAAAATAGACCCAGACCAGCACTTGAAAATGCGGTTCTCGATGAAATCTTCAGAATACCTCTAGTTCTACATCAGCTACAAAAGACTTCTCATTTAACCTATATATATACATAAGTGAAGTCGATTTCCTAACTCAACCTTTCTAGTAGCACGTTACCACTCTTTATACACGCTGAAATACACATAATCATCCATTTAATGGTTAGTTCTATAGGTACAGACAATTGTCGAGAGTGATTCTGAGGACATTGACGGAGAAATCAGGGTGATCAGAGCTGATCAGACGCCATCGAAGCCGCCTGTAATTTGGCTCATTGCTATGATGAGCGCTGATTACCAGCAANGCTGGGGCAGGGGGGGGGGAGATATAAATTTCAAAGTTTGATATACACCGTAACTCTATCGGCCTAACGTCGTACGCTGAAAGATGCTCTTGCAGCAGGCGGTATTTGTGGTACCAACCGTCTCCTGAAACACATTACGTTTTGGAAATGAAGTCCAATTTCATATTTCGTACTTCATCTTTCTTCAGATTTGCGAAACCTCACTATTCTAAAAAGAAAGGTAACATGCAGCTACATGTATTTCGAGAAGAACTATGATGATTCATATTAACCCTCCGAGGGCCAACTACTGACAGTTCTATTCCATTTTAATTTTCTTTTTTCTGTGAAACACTGTATTCACACCTATTTCTCGCTCGCATCGTCAGGAGACGACTTGAACCACTCCAGACGACCTCAAATCGACTTCAACTCCTGACAGAATAATCAAGATTCATTCGCACAATCCACTTTGAATATAATCAACAAATTTCGAGAATTCTTCACATCTGATTGAACCCTGAACATTAAATTTGTCTCCTAGCAACGCAGTGTATTTGCTTTATTCTCAGTAGAGTTGGCCTAGGGAAATTTTACATTCATAATAGAAATATTTGGGCTTCCGAAGACAAATTTATTCATTGTTTGTGGATGGGGTTCTTGTTTGTGTTCTGTTAACCCAGTTGTTACAGGAACTTTGTTCAATTTCATTTCTCTGAGGAGTTTGTACACTGGTACCATTTTGATGAGTTATCACTCCAGGGCAGTAACTGCTACTTCTACCAAACGATTGGTGCAAATGCAAAATTATCGGCAGTCAGAGGTCTTCTTAAAGGAGCTCGACGTCCAAGTTGTAAACAAACTGGTTTGTTTACAAACACTGGCCAGCAAACTAGTTTTATTCCTTCGTGAAGGTGGCAGCACCAGTAGCGCCCCGTGATCGTTAGACTGGTGCCCGGTCCAATGCAACTCACTCACGATATTCACGTCAGTACATATCACCGACAATAGGTGGCAGCACCGCAAGCGTCGCGTGGATAGAGAACCAGTGAGTGGGTGTTTACAACTTGGACGTCCAGCTCCTTTAAGGTCAGAGGTCAAGGTCACTGTCTTCAAGATAGGAAAGCATTGACATCGCTCCGATGTCCGCTTCTTGTTTTTTATGTTTATTGATCGTTATTTGACAGAAGACAAATAGGGGAGCATGAAAAAAGGTAATCCCTGCTTAACACGCATGCTCCAGAACAAAGATAGTAAGACGATAGTAAGAGGTCAATGGTGCAAAACCACGAAACGTACGTAGCAGCAGAAAAGATCAGCAGTTAGTGCCAATACTAGCTGGTATATACAAGAAGATACTCGGTAAAGATTGGCAGTCAGTGTTAGATAATATGTAAGAATTGATCGGCTACAAAAGGAGCAGTCAGCCGCACTTATTGCCAAAAGACGACAGCGAAGTTCTAGCGGACCAATACAAAAGAAAATTCTCCTGATTGGTGCTCAATCAACCATGAATGGGTCCGCTAGGGATTGATTTGGACCGTAATGATTCGTATTGGTCAACTGACTGACAGCTCCTATTGTCGGTGTAACATTTTCTAGTGTTCTAAATATCTCAGTGTTCCCATACACAAGACAGTTAGGGAAAACCCATCTGGTTCTCACCAGTCTATCTGTCCTGACGGTCATCTAGCCTGGTTCGAATCCACCACATTTCCCGTTTCTGAGGTGGTGACAGCCTCAGCCAATCATCGGGGCGCGAAGGAAAATCGACGCGCCAATCAAAATCCGTGTTACAAATTCGAGCGTGAAGAGCAAAGAAAGTGTCCAACGGTGATTTGTTTCGCAAGTTCTGATTGGCTCGGAGGCGGGGTCAAGTAGGGGTTAGGTTCATTAATAATTTATGCATTAACGGAAAAGATGACACGATTCGGACAAGGCTAAAGACGGAGTTCATACGGAGTCGATAACCTTGTTTGGACAAGATGGGAAAACCATGAGTTTTCAGTAGGGTGACACAGAGTAATCTGCACTCCCAATCTGCACTCCAATGGTAAAACGGGCTAGAACGTGTAACGTTGGCCAAATAATGCCTCAAAGTTCCGGAGCACCCTTCTCGTAAAAAGCCTGTAAAAGTTGCCACTACCTCCACCCCGTTTGCACGCAGTTTGAGCCCGTTCGGCAACATGTTCAAGAACGTACTGAGAACTAGCTCAGTGTGATGGGGCATTAATCTGAAGATGCAGAAAGCAGACATGCAGAAAGACAAATCTGCCGTCATAATTCGAATCTAAGGACAGGATTGTAATTGGCATATTTCTCGCTATTCCAATGGCACCTACTTTGGCTTCAACATCCGGACCTCCCAAGGGCTAATTGGTTAAAACCACAGCACACAACTTATAATCCGCTGCAAGTGACTAAAGGCAAAGAAGTCATCAGATTAGCTTTATCAAGAAAAAGGCAAATCTTCCATTTCTTTCGGTCGCTGCGACTTACACTTATCGACGTGAAAGAATTCTATTTCCTTCCCCCTGGCCATGCCTTCATGGGGGATTATCGAAGGACGTTAATGCACGCGATGGCCACAAATCCGACGATTGTAGGAAACGGTGCCTTCAATCCATTGGCGTCTTTTTCCAGTAAAAGGTATAACCTTTTTACCAATGTACCTGTCATTTGCCTTCAGCTTACCCGAGACTGACAAAATGAACGCGGTCCTTTTTGTTCTCTGCACCAAGGATTACACCAGAATGGCCAAGGCGGTGATCATCGATGATCGCCGACAAAAATGGCCTGGCCTCGCGATATTGAGATTATTATTAACATCGGTTAGGTCAGGAAGGAAAAAAATACTGCCTTGTTTTTGTCACCACTTTGACGCTGATTGGGCAAAAGAAATTACGTTGAAAGCAAGTTACGGCCCATTTGGCTCGTCGAACATTGGTCTTAACAAACCATCGGTCTACACGTGCCTTTTTTGTTGTGGAAAAAACCAACCCGCTGCTGATGAAGGGTTGCCTGGTGAGAGCCAAGCTGCCAAAGGAAAGAGGAAAGCATCTTATACTGCCATGCTTGACGACTCAATGCTAGTTTTTCTCCACCATATGGATGTGGCATTGGTCATTTTGATCAATGCAAGAGACTTATAAGAAAACTGCAACTTATTATGGCATTCTCTCCAGAACAGGCAATGTTCGTATCGAGGACGATTTGGCTGGATTTTGGTAGCTTCGGTCCCAGTGAATTTTTTTTTCACTTTGGCTAGATCTGTCGCAATCACACGCAGCATGCAAGCGAAAACAGATTACATAACGTGCGTTCCAACTCTCAATATGTCTGCGTCTTATCTGAACGCTTAAAGCCCAACAGTATGCCTTAGGTTTTGTATCTCGTGACGGCCGACGTAACCTTCGACCTTTTAGGCAACGTGGTATACGCATGCTCGACAAGACTGTTCAAATCTATCTACTAGTATTTGAATGATCTAGGTTACCAATTAGGTAGGCCTATTGTCAGTGTTGCTACACATGGAAGAATGAGTTGAAGCATGTTACCTTACATGATGGAGGGTAATGCCCGTTGTACACGGTAGGATTTTTTTGTACAAAAAATTATAAATGAGGCTCATGAAGGGTGATTTCGGTCATAGGCTACTGATTGCCTGCTGAAAGGCATTGCGAACACCCATTTGAGCCCCATTTATAATTTTTAGTACAAAAAAATCCTACCGTGTACAACGGGCATTAGTCACGCTATAACGGGACGTTGAACTTCTCAAGTGATGAAGCTGTGGCAGCCTTTTTTTGTTTCGACATAGTATCAGTCCAGCCTCAGGGTTATCACTGGCTATAGGTTGGAGAGGGCACCAGTCTTATCAAGGTGAGGAGGGAGAAAGAGTCACCTATTAGGTCCTAATGCATACAATCGGGTTTTAAAGGGGCATTATATTCTTGCCCTATCCTGCGCTAAATATACTCGCGTAAAGGGAGACCTCTATTGACAATACTGTTAAACTACCGCTTATCAATCTTGCCCCATGTAGAGTAAATCTCGTTCCTAGGGTATCGTACGCATTGCATTGTAATCAATATAATCCTACATTCTCCAACACTGGGGCGAAAGGCAAAGCTACGGTATTGGAGAATGAGGCAATCAGCGCCGGTGGCGCCGGCTGTCGACCAAAAGTGGAAATACCGTGGCCCTTAAACGACCAGAATATTTTTCCGCGAATTCAACTTCACTGGCAATTTATTCATCGGTTTTACATTTGAAATATTTATTTCCTTGGGGTCATGTAGTAACTATTATCCCGTGCATTGATTTCTATCTCAAATTAGCTTTAGTGTTTGTTGAGCGATGCACATTTTCAATAGAATAAACGGAGGCCGCGGGCTTTTCTGACATTGTTTTAAAAGCATTGAATCACAAGGTTACTTTTAACTTAGTTCAACATTCGCCCGAGGCTGGTCTGAATAAGGTCTGAAACTGATTTGCATAATGGCGTGGTAATTTGCATGATTAGCACGATATCTGTCATATTTATTTGTATATAATTTACATATTCATCTTTACAAGACTTTTGTGTAAATACAGTTGTGACTCATTTTGAAATCGACAAGGAATGCCAGGGATCGACCTTATGAAAGAATTTTTTAGGTTTAAACGCTCGTATAAAAATCTAAGGGCCGTATTCAAAAAGAGTGATTATCTCGCGATTAACACGTAGACGCGTGTAACTTCACTAAATGCACACACTTCCACCATGCATTTGACGAAGTTCCACGCGTCTAAGTCTTAAAGGAGTTAGACGCCGAAGTTGTAAACAAGCTGGTTTGTTTACGAATATGGTCGGCAAACTAGTTTTATTCCTTCGTGCAGGTGGCAGCACCAGTCGCGCCCCGTGATCGTTAGACTGGTTCCCGGTCCGATGCAACTCACTCACGATATTCACGTCAGTACATATCACCGACAATAGGTGGCAGCACCGCAGGCGTCGCGTGGATAGAGAACCAGTGAGCGAGTGTTTACAACTTGGACGTCCAGCTCCTTTAAACACCCGTTTTGAATACGGCCCTAACTGTTCAATTTCATGTTCCTTAAAGGGAATCCCTCGAGACAGTCAAAAATGGCACTGAGAATAATTTCGTGGCCCACGAAATTCCCAATTTCAAAATTACAAATTCCCTATTTTAGCGGATTGCAACACTACGTAAACCTTTCATCACATTTTACAGGTTTTAAGGTCACTCTCACACTCTCCCACAAAACTTCCCCTCTCCTACACCATTGCACCTCAAAGACAGTGGGCCCATATATGTAGTATGATTGACAGCACCAGCACAGCCAATCAGGTAACACTTGGTTCATTCATACCAATTGTATTATAACAGCTGAGGGGGTGTACTCATTGTGAGGAATAGCGCAGATGAGTGAATGATTACATGTACCAAAAAAATGTTGTAAAATCGTTATTTGTTGACGGATTTTCTTCGTAGTTGAAGTATTCTGCTAGTCAGAGCATTTGATACTGTTTGAATTTGAAACATTGCAAGAAAAGTGACTTTGACGCTTCAGCCAGGTCCTTAATTAGGGCTAATTAGGGTCCTTATGTCACTGTTTTCACACCTATGGTCATAATTGCTACCCCATCGGCCCTTTGATTTTTGGGGTAGAAGAGTAAAGGGAGCATTTACGACATGCGAAAGAAATGTTCTGTATTTTCGAACGGACAATAATACCACAGATCAATCTCGTGAATTGGGTCGGATCAGATATGAATTTCAAATGATTCACCGCAGTCAAATGAACAATGGCACCTAATGAGGTGATGACGTTTTCAAAAATTAAATTTTTCGTTTGAATGACGTTGATTTCAGTTGAGAAAATTTAAATTAAATACACAAAAAGGCTGATTTCATGTTGATGTCCGCGTACAATGCAATTAGGAAAATCACCCTCTTTTCGAAACGTATCGTTGAATTGAAATGATTGTTGGGTGAATGCTCAACTTTTTATCTCTATGCTCGATAACACAAATTTAACGTTAATCATATCGGCTTAAATACAGCAATTACGTAATTCTTGGTGGATTTCCCTCTGAATTTATTGGGAAATGAACTAAATGTTTGAAATAGACGGCAAAAGTCAAATAGACAGTGTCAATGTAAAAAAATACTTATAGAAAATGCGGCATTTGACAAATGCAATAAGGAGTTTGAGACCTGTTAATAAATAGGGAGGTTTAGAAATCAAATGATAAACGTAAACGCTAACGACAACGTTATTTTCGTACCAAAAATGCAATATAAAATCTGATGAATATTGCTAATTTTGGTCCTCGTATTGTGCAATAATATTGAACGTGCATGGGCGGCTTTAGACCCGCCCTTTTAACAGACAGAAAAAGCCCGAGTGGGCGCGGGTTTTATGTAGTGTAACCAGGGCTGATACTCCTGTACCTGACTCAAGGGAGTACAATATTTTAAAATTCACTAACAATGAAAACAAATCTCAATTGAATTGCATGCAAAGAGCTTTTGAAATTGACACACGCCTTCTTATGCATTGCATGCCAAAAGGAAAAAAACCATCCAAAATACCTCAGAGCTCAGCGCATGAAATTACAATTCCCATTGCTAATTGCTATTTGAGACAACATCCTGAAAACACGGCCTGGTCTAATTCCACTTCAGCTGAAATGAACACAGTATGCTTTAATGCTTGCCCTGAGCATGAAATGGATTCTCGCTGTAAAGTACTATTCGTCAACGAGAACAGTCAAGTGGCGTAGTAGAAACATCGCTGCCTATCACCGTTGAGGTACTGGGTTCGATCCCCAGTTTTACCGCTCAGCTCTCATCTAATATCAAAGAACAATACACAAGCAGAACATGCCTAATATCATCCGTCTACAGGCCAGGCCCCTGTTTCATAAAGTGACTTCAAGCTAAAGGTACCTTTAACCAAATGGAAAATGCATTGAAGTTAATGGTGCCATTAGCTTAAAGTCACTTTATGAAACAGGCCCCAGTTCATACTTCCTCACCGACCATATGCGGTAGGGAAAACAGGACAAAATGAATATGGGACCAGGGCCCAGTGACACTTATCCTTCGTTCAACAAAAAGATAAGTATCACACTTTGACTTAAGTATGTTTGAATATGGCCCCATGTCTCAGCAAGCACGTCACTGAAAAACATGACAATGTTCGTCCATGTCTTTTCATGATCTGCCCCACTCAAAGAGGTCAACAAATCAACATGTAGATTTTAATTTTACTCATGATTATACGTTCACCGATCATATGAAACACTCTACACCAACGATATTCTTTCACCTTTTCACTTCAATGTTTGAACAACTTACACTTCAGAG